>PVHX01002295.1:0-129736 GCA_004024805.1 Geosciurus inauris
AAAAAAAAAAAAAAAAAAAAAAAAAAAAGAATGTGAAGAGAGAACCTACAGAATGGGAGGAAATCTTGACCTCCTGCACCTCAGATAGAGCATTAATATCTGGGACATATAAAGAACTTAGAAAATTTAACACCAAAAAAACCAAATAATTCAATCAATACACAGGCTAAGGAACTGAACAGACACTTCACAGAAGAAGAAATACAATTGATCAATATAAGAAAAAATGTTTGCACTAGAGAAATGCAAATCAAAACTAAACTGAGATTCCATATCACTCCAGGCTCAGAATGGCAATTATCAAGAATACAAGCAACAATAAATGTTGGCGAGGATGTGGGTAAAAAGGTACATTCATATGCCGATGGTGGGACTGCAAATTGGTGCAACCACTCTGGAAAGCAGTATGGAGATTCCTCAGAAAGCTTGGAATGGAACAACTATTCGACCTAGTCACCCTACTCCTAGGTAAATACCTAAAGGACTTAAAATCAGCATACTGCAGTGAAGCAGCCACATCAATGTTTATAGCAGCTCAATTCATAATAGCTAAACTATGGAACAAACCTACATGCCCTTCAATGGATGGATAAAGAAACTGTAGCATATATACATACAATGGAATATTACTCAGCCTTAAAGAAGAATGAAATTATGGCATTTGCAGGTAAATGGATGGAACTAGAGAATATCATGCTAAGCGAAATAAGCCCATACTAAAGAACCATAGGCCTAATGTTTTCTCTGATATGCAGATGCTAATTCACAATAAGGGAAGGGAGGAATAGGGGTGCTTTGGATTAGACAGGGGGGAGTGAAAGGAGAGGAGGGGGTGTGGGGGTAGGAATGATAGTAGAATGAATCAGATATTATTACCCTATGTGCATATATGATTATACAACCTGTGTAACTCGACATCATGTACAACCAGAACAATGAGAAGTTATACTCCATTTATGTATGATGTGTCAAAATGTATTCTACTGCCATGTATAACTAATTGGAACCGATTTAAATTTTTTTTTAAAAAAAATAGGCTATACTGTAGTGATAGAAAGCAGATCAGTGATTGCCAGCGCTAACAGTCAAGGGAGGGTATTGACTGCCAACAGGATGAGGAAACCTTTTGGGTAATGGAAATGTTCCATAATTTGATTGTAGTGGTGGTGACACACTATATACATATGTTAAGATGTCATTGTATTTATTGCACAATAAAATTAGTAAGTTTTATTGTGTGTAAATGATGCCTCAAAAAACAATCAAAGGCTGGGGTTGTGGCTCAGTGGTAGAGCACTTGCCTAGCACATATGAGACACTGGGTTTGATCCTCAGCACCACATAAAAATAAATAAATAAAGTAAAGGTATTGTGTCCACCTACAACTAAAAAAAAACAATCAAAAGTGTGACTCAGACTCATCTAAGAAGCATGATAGAATATACGTCCCTGAGCTCTGCTCTCAGAGGAGCTGAGAAATTATAAAAAAAGAGAAATTATGAAAATAAAGAATATACATTTTTATAAAATGTAAGTAAGAAAAGAAAAATTGGAAGAAACTCTTGAAGATGTTTAGAATAATCTGGACCACTGGATGGAATTACGAATGATTTTCCACTTTCATTTTCCTTTTTTTTTTAAACTTTACAAAATGTTACATTTTAGTGGACCCTCCCCATCTTTGATAGAAGTGGATCAAACATTTTTTTAAAACACTGAGTTCACGTTAGAATGGTTCATTTTGTGGTATGTGAACTTTACCCCAATAAATTATTTTAAAAAAAGAGACCGATTTCCCCTCAGGCTGCAGGCCCTGTCCCTCTCCTACCATCTTGTGCCTCCTGGACCTGGTCCATCTCCAGTTTGGTGAGCAGGCTCACAAACCACTCAAAAGACCTCTGGTCTCGGTTGATCCAGATGAAGTCCACCTAGAGAGAGGGGCTTTGGTTCAGAAGAGGATCTCCCTCATTCACAGCATACTCACATCTGTGGTCCCCTGGGGCTCAGAGGACTCCCCTGGTGTCTACACATGATCAGAGGGGAAGACTGAGGCACACAGAGGTAAAGAGACCTGCCCAGTTCACAGAGCAGTATGACCAGGAGCCAGGTTCCTGACTCCAAAGCTGGAATTTTCTCTTTGAAAGCAGTGTTCTGAGATATTAGCTTGGGAAAGACAGCTATGCAAAATTATTTTTTAGTTCCCTATGCACAGTAATGAATTTCCAAAAGGCAAACAAGTCTTCATCTATGAAACCACTGTTGGGTCATGCATGGTAAGCATGCAGCTTGGAGCTGGGTCCAGACTGCCTGACTTTCCAACTGTGCAGCCATTATGATGATCTTCAGAGCCCAGAGGTCTCTTAGAAGTGACAGGAATGTTGACAGCAGAAGCCTGGACATTTAGGAAGGACCAGGAGAGCTGGTATATTGGAGGGAAAGAGAGAGAGAGAGCAGCTTGAGAGGAGCAAGGGAGTCTCAGCAGAGGAGAGGTCAAATGTCCCACCCTGCCTCTGCACAGAAGCGCCGGCTCCTGTTCCAGGAGGTGTTGGGGAGAAAATCTGGAGGTCTGCATGCAGGAGGTGGCACCCACCTTGTTCAGCTTCATGTCATGGTCCTGGAGGCCCTCCATCCAGGAGTGCTGGCAGCTGGGGCAAACGTGCTTTCTTTTTTGGTGCCTGAGAGGAAGCAGGAGGAGGGGATTTTTAGTTTGGGGGAGGGGGGTTAGACTTTTCAGGACTCCAGAGGATAGTGTAGAAGACAGGATGAGGTGGCAGAGCCCAGCCTATGAGGGGAGAGAAAAGGAGGGGAAGAGAAAAGGAGAGGGAGAGAAGTGAAAGCAGAGGTCAGGGGGAGGAGGGGGTGGGTCAAGGGCGGGGCTTCTGTCAGGACCGGCCCAGGAACTGGGCGGGGCCACGCTGGGCGTACCCACCTGTGCATGATGCTCTGCAGGATGGAGGCAAAGGGGGTGATGCCGATACCTGCCCCTATGAGCACTGCGTGCTCAGAGGCGAAGATCCTGCGGGTAGGGGTTCCATAAGGGCCATCGATGTAGCACTGTGCACAGGGGAGTGAGAGGAAAAAGGACTGGGCGAGAGCTGCACTCCCCACTCCCAAGGAAGGTCCCCAGGGCTTCAGCACCCTTTTATACAGTCAGTCCTGTCCTGGGTAGGAGCCCAGGTCTAAGCGCTATTTCCACAGGCTGAGCTCGCAGCACACTTCTGGAGAGAGCCCTAGAATGTTAGGATGTAGAGCTGGTGACAAGGAGGACCAACCAGCATCCCTTGTGTGCACCTGTCACTGCCAGGGTGTGTGCTGTGGGTGCCAGGGAGGCAGGGAGAGAGCATGGAGCTCCACACACATCATCCCTGATCCTGGAGAAGAAACAGGCAAGGCAGGGCCACCATGGGTATGAGGAGCAGGAGGAAGTCAGCCCCTGGGGATTAGAGGAATTGAGGTATCAAGAGCCACAGTGACCACCTCGCAAAGGCAAAGACTATTTCCTCAGAAGGGGGCAGGGTTTCTCCAACAGGGCCACTTCCTGGAGCCTCTTACCTTGATGTTGCAGAACTGATGGTTCTCAGAGGACATCTCAGAGACCTGCAGGAAGGAGAGCAGAGAGTTCAGTGTGGGAATGGACAGTGTCGGGCATTTCTTAGAAGCTTGCAAGCCCTTGCCAGGCTGAGCAACTGCATTGAAAGGGAATTGCTTTTTCTATTCAAGCCATTTCAGGATCATGGAGCCCTTTTGAGGAAGAATATCAGCAGTATGCTGGTAAACTGGATCCTTAGGGAAAAATGTCAATCACTCTGAGGATTAGCATATGTCCATTTCTGTGGCCTACATACAGTTGGCCCTCTGTATCCACTGGTTGTACATGAACAGATTCAGCCAAATGTAGATTGAAAATATTTGAGAGGGTATGATTGTGCCTGTAGAAAACATGTACGGAATTTTTTCTTGTCATTATTCCCTAAGCAATATATTATAACAACTATTAACATATGTAAATGCTCATTTAAAGCATATGGGAAGATGTATGTAGGTTGCAAAGACCACACCATTTTATTTAAGGACTTGAGCATATTTTGGTACCTAGGAGAGTCCTGGAACTAATTCCCCCTGGACACTGAGGGACAACTGCACTGCCATTATAGCTCTCAACATATGACTGTGTTTAATAACTAGCTCACAAAATTGAGAATTTAACAATTAACTCGTAGGGTTCAATACAAGTCAGCTTCAGGGTAAAGCTGGAGAAGACTCATCTCAATTCACACCGTTAGCTGCATCTCCAGCCCCTCCCAGCTTTCATGTCTCTAGCCACACCTCCTGGGCTGGAATGTTTTTTTCCCTCTGCTTGGAGCCTCTTCTGCTCAGGCTCCTACACCACCACGGGTTTAGGGCTCTGTCCTGGGGCTGCTGCCCACACTGGAGGTGGGGTCTGGCTCTGTTTGCAGTGCCTGACTACTCCAGGCCGAGCACGAGTAGACGGCCAGACACATGTCCCGGTCAACACCCTTGCTTCTGGAAGGTGGAGGAAGAAGAGTGCGGAGCAGGCTGCAGAGCCTGTGATATGTCCCTCAGATGAGCTGAGGCTGAGGGCATGGAAAGGACTGCCCAGTTCCCAAGATTTCCACGTAGAGCCTGGGTCTCCTGTGACCCATCCAGTGTCACATTACACTATACTGCTTCCTCCTCTTGGGGTGGGGACTGCTTAGTGTTGGACGTGAACTGCTTGTGGCGGGTTAGGAGGTCCCTGGGAGAGGGCTGCTCCCCTTTCAATTTTCTCTAATCCTTCTGATGGCAAAGAGAAAGACTTTGATTCCAGCTAAGCATCTTTAATAGCTCCTTAAGACTAATGTCTTAGAGTGCTGATCTCTTCACTCTGCCCCTTTCTGTTTTCTTTTAACAAAGTGAGAAGGGGAGGGAGTGAAAGTAAAAGAGGGAGTGTGTGCATGCAGGAAGCAGGCGCAGGGGGATGGCCATGGGAGCCTCAACAGGCAGAAACATCTAGAAGAATTAATACCACGTTTTCATTGTTTTTACTTTTAGAGTTAGCCTGTCTATGGCACAAAATACTGATTTTCCATTAAAGATAGCAACCTAAAGAGTCTTCATAGATACAATTTAGAGTACTGTGAGGATGTAAGAGAAATATTAAGTAGAAAATATTGCCAATGAACCGCAAGTATGGCAACAGTTCCGAGGAAGGCAGATGGCTGGCTGCAGAAACCCCACTCCATGTGGGTCCTGCCTGAGTGTGGGCTTGCCCTGAAGCCAAGGCTGCTCAGGCCGAGAGCCAGCATCCCTGGGCAGACCAGTCAGCCTCAGCTTCCTTAGCCTTACCATGTCTTCACCCTGGGAAGAGGCTCCCCGCCATGTTGGGGTCCCTTCCTCAGTCCTTGCAGGCTCCAGACCTTCGTCCCCCTGCCACTGCGGTACTTCAGTCCTGTAGGACATCAGCTCCACAGTGACATCCTTGCTGGAGGTCACAGCTCCCTGTGCTGAGTGGATGGGTTGTAGCTGCAAACCCTGTTTTGTTTCAAAACAGAAATTGATTTAATATCAGAAAGTCAATTCGTTTTAGTTCTAAAAACTTCACATATTACAGAAATAATTAAACAATAAAGTGAAAAAGTACAGGATGACAGCTACTATAAACATTTTCTCTGCTCTTTAGACATTTTTTCCTGACACGCATGCATATGTGCACACACGCGCGCGCACACACACACACACACACACACGCACACATACACACTTACTTTATATCCATGGAGCATCCTGCTTTGCAACCTGTCTTTCCCACTTCTACACCCTGACTAGCTTTCCATGCTAGTAAGTTGAGATTTCCATAATCTTTCTTAGGCAATTTACTCTTCCTTTGTGAGGGTAATCAGTAATTCCTCTGGCTGCCTTCTGTTGTTGGCCCTTCTGACTGTCTTCACTTGCTCATTATCATGAGCGAACACGTGATGTGGAATAGCACGTTTCCTGTCGCTACCCCTGTACCCTCATTTATTTCTCTGCATAGCATTTGTCGTCGCCTGACAGGTTACATGTGCATTTTGTCTGTTCATTGTCTGCCTCTGCACCAGAAAGTAAGCAGTGCCATCTCTTTTGCCCACCGACACATCTCTAGTGTCTAGAACAGAACCTGGAAAGCAGTAGGTGCTGTGCTCAGTAAATATTTGCTAAAGAAGTGAAGGAACAGGGCTTTTTGTGCACCTGTCCAATTAGCTTTTTAGCATAAATCTCTAAAAATAGAATTGCTGGGCCAGTGGGTGTGCATACTCAAAATGCTGATACATATGGCCAGACTGCCTACCAGAAAGACTGTGCCAATTTATTCTGTGCCAGCAGGGTCCAAGGTCCCATGGACACAATTTGCAGTGCGTCTTCCCACTGGTTCCTAGTGTGCCATGGCTCATCTGGTTTTGCAAGTCAGCTTCTTCCTTCAAAAGTTTCCTCTCATTACTGGAAGAGGACTTCGCTTGTTTCTACCTTTTCCTCCATATCCCAGAGCTTTGCTTTTGGCACCATTCTGGAATGATCCTCTCCTCTGGCCAGGCAGGATTCTACCTGGTGCCCCCGCTTCCCCAGCACCCATGTTAAAGGCAGGGCTGGGACCTGTGGGTGACTCCTCCTCCCTTGATCTTCAGCAGTGTTCTCACATATTAACAAGTCTCCAAGCCAAGAGGTAGAGTTCACCTCTTGAGCTACCCTCGGCTTCCCTGGTCTATCCTTATTTCTTCAGGAGCTGCTCTGATCCCTCCCCGCCCCCTCTTTTTTTTTTTTTTTTTTTTTTTTTTTTGAACCCAGGGACACTGTATTGTTGAGCTACATCCCCAGGTCATTTTATTTTTTATTTTGAGACAGGGTCTTACTAAGTTGCCCAGGCTGACCTTGAACTTGCCATCCTCCTGCCTCAGGCTCCTGAGTCTCTAGGATGACAGGCATGTACCACTGTGCACAGCCTTGTTTCTCCAAAACCTCCATTGCACTAGCAACCTGTCAGTTTTATGTGCTTCTTCAGGCTCCAAAGATAACAGTGCTGTTATTGCTGATGGTGATGATGACCAAGGGGTCCACCTGGACCGTGCTGCCCATTTCCCTCAATATTCCATCTGCATTCCTTCAGTCAGTCCTTAATGGAATCAGGTGAGAAGGGTGAGCCATGGAGGGAAACTATCTCCATTTCAAAGAAAAACAAATAGGCCCAGTGAGGTTAGCAGACATCTAACTGAGTTTTTCTGATCTCAGTTTCCCTACTTCTTCCATTGCCACCCATACTTTCTAATGCAGGAAATCAGGATGGAAGGATCTGCAGTGGTCAGGCTTCGAAGAGGCTCTTAAACCACACAGTCGGCCATTGCCTAGCCCGCTTATGCTGCCATCCAGCCTGTGTGCACAACAGCTGCTCCCACTGATGGGGAAGAAAGTGACTTGGTCCTCAGGGGTCTGCCACCACAGTGGGCCCTTCCTCCCTGCAGCTACCTACCTGGGGCGTCCTCTGACTCCTTCTCATCCTCAGACTTCTCGACAGCCTCTTGGAATCACAGCTTACAGGGTCTGACACCTTGAAGGACTCATACAGCCTATTTGTCCACTGGCCTTGGGACCAGATGTGGAGCCCGATGGTGTCTGAGTGAGATAGGGAGAGAAGGGAGAGGGCCATGCTGGCCTCCAGGGGGAGCAGGGCTCGTCTCACTGGAAGCATTGCCACTGGGCCTCAGTGGCTTGAGTCCCAGTTTGAATGTCTTTCCTCAGGACCAAACTAGCAGCCATAGCATTGGACTTGGACCTTTGACCTCTCTAGTGCAGCTTTTGATCCTTCCTGATGCAGTCAACCCAGCCTTAACAAGGGCTCTGTCTCCTCTAGAAGGGGAGGGGTGAGAATACCCCCACACCATAAAGGTGGGGCTTCTGCCTCACATCCCGTCAGGGCCTCGCTAATAGGGATATCTGCCCCCACCATTACGGTACACAGTAGGTGCTCAGTTCATAGTAGGAGCAACTGCTTTTACTGCAACAAGGCCTGAGGCATAGCAGGTACTTACTAAGGTGCTCTGTTGAGTGAATGACTATGAATGACTGGTGGGAAGGCAGCATGGAGTGGCATAACCCCTCAGCTGGGGGTGCCAAAAAGAACCTATCACATCAGAGCAAGGAGCACCCAAGAGATCTGCTCTGATCTTGCCCTGTTGCTTTTTATTTTTCACTTTTTTAAAACCATAGACTCTTTTAGCAGTCCTGTGAAGGCAATGGATAGCTTCCTTCTTGGAATAAGGCTTTTAAACACGGAAAGTAACATGCATAGAAATTATAGATGAAAACAATTATAACGACAGCTATCAAAATTAAAACAATTGGAATTGAAGAATGCATGTGCTCTTAGTTAAAACATGACGGGGAATCTACTAGGAACTACCGACCTCTGAAGGAATGAGGAGCTAAACAACATCCTGAGGGAGCAGCAATTAGATGTGATAGAAAAAATCTGGCTTTTATTTTGAAAAAATAAAATCCAAGTATTGTCAGTGTGGCTATGCCTGCCTATGTAATTGCAGAAAATGCTCCATTTTAGTTAAAGGTTAGTGGAAATAAACATGTCTCCTTTTTTCCCAGTCCAAGTTCATGATAAGCATGTAACCTGGCTTGAGAGTATTTTATAGAAACCAAGAGAGGTGAGAAGCCCCTGAACTGCTGAGCCTGCAGCCCAGGACCAGTGGCCCTGCTCCCTCGCCTCTCTGACATTTCCTCCCTGAATGTCCCACCCCTGAGACCAGTCAGTCAGCTCTGCATCAAAGCTAGCCTGTGCACCAGCCCCAACTCACTGGGCTCATGGCAGGAGGGAGACTCAGGACCCAAGAGATGGCCAGATTCCAGGCTGAGACCCTTAAGAAACCCTTTAAAGAACTGGCCAAATGACATGTTCATAAGATAAACATCTTGGTATCCATATCCTAGAATACCATGCAACCACAGGGGGAAAAGCTCTACATTCCCCAATATGCAAAGATCTTCAGGACATTCTGTCCACTGAGTGAAAGTGGGCTGCAAAGTCATGGGTGTGTGACCCCAGGTATGCAAAACCATCTTGACATCTGATTATCCTGTTCACCAAAGGGCTGGCACTAGTTTTCTTTGGAAGAAATTAGTTGAGGGATTTTAATTTTATTCTCTACATATTTCTATATTGTTTGAATTTTCTGAGTACATACTTTTTTTTTTTACAAAGCAGAAAAGGAGAAAAGCATGAGAATAAAATAGTATAACCTCTCCAACCTCTAGCCTGTCTTTGTCTTGTTGTCACAACTCAGGTGATTCCAGGGTGGAGGCTGTGCAGCTCCACTTGGGGAGCCCTGGCCTTGGGTCTGCACCTTGAGCTATAGGAACTGGGCCAGAGGCTCTGCTGGCAGAGCTGGGAGGCATCCTGGGAGGCATTAGGAGCTCAAGTTTCTAATGGCGTGAGCAAGAGAAGCCCTGGTGCTCTCTACCCCTCATTTAGCTAAGCAGGGCTCTGCTGTGACAAGTCACCCAAGGCCTTCCCTGGCAGAAGCTACAATGCAAGCTACCCTTGCCTGCCAGAGGAGCCACTGTGGTAGGAAGGCTCGTTGCTGGCCTGGCCAGCAGAGAAGTGATCAGGTGCTGGCCCCAAGAACAGCCCAGAACCTGAACATGTACATGGGTGAGAGAGGACAGCTGGGTAAAGGGAAGACTGCTGAGCAGACCTGTGGGTACTGGGGACCTAGAAAGAAATGGAAGTTCAGGGCTGAGGAAGAAGGATGCAAGGGCTTCAGCTGCCTCAGTCTCTATAAGTCTCATGACCAGGTGAGAGTGTGGAAACCCAGCCTCCCTTGAAAATGTCTAGCGCTCCTCTGATCCAGCTACTCCTACACTTAAGAACCATCTATGGCTCCCAACTGCCTGAATCATCTATCCTGATTCCAACTCTGCATTCAAAGTTTTCCCTGGTCTCATCTTGGCTCTAATTTGCTTTGCCGGCCACACTGCCGCTCTTTCTCTCCCCATCCATCCGTCCCTTCCTCCTCGCTGGCTGTCACACTGCCTGTGTTCCTAGGTCTCCCTGCTTTTGCTTGTGCTGGCCCGCCTGCCTCCTCCCTACACCTCCTCTCCTATCTAGTAAACTCCTATTAGCCTTTTAAGGTCCAACAGAAATGCCACTGAGTCTGAGAAGCCCCCCCCTTATCCCACCAAGCTGCCCCTGGAACCTTCTAGGGCAGCTACGATAGCCCTTGCTATCCCATTCAGGAAGAGTTTGCATGTCTGCCCATTTCTGAGGGAGCTGTTTGAGGATAACATTGTGTCTCTGGCCTGTTTAGCACCACGTACCAAGCAACCCCCACCCTGCCCCGCCTGCACCAGGCCTGCAGCCAGGGCGAGTGTGTGGTGAGTGGCAGGTGCTGCTGCTGTACCTTTCTGCTCAGGAGCACTGCTGATGGTGAAGGGGTGCCACTCATAGCGAGCGATGGTGGGGATGTTCAAGTACAGGTAGTCTCCAGGCCTATAGTGGAAGAGAGGGGGCCGCTTGATGAGGAGATGAGTGACCTGAGAGAGAAGAAGGAGGCCAGGTCATCCCCTCTGCCCCAGAGAGGGCAGAACATGGGCTGCCCGCTCCTCCAGTGGTGACACTGTCTTTGCCTTTGAGTGGGACTTGCCCTGTGGCCAGCCTGCTGGCCTGGAGGTGGGCAACAGTCAGGGGAGGGACAGTGGGGCTGTGCTGAAGGGCTGCTCATGGTTTTACCCCACTTCTTCTTCGGGAAGCCTCCTGGGATGCTCTGCCCCTGTCTTGAGACTTCCATAGCACTTCCTGTCAGCACTTGGCTGGCATCCCAACTGCAACGGGCCTCTCTCCTTGAACAACAGCGTCCTCCTGGACACCAACTGTAATTTTCCTGGGCACTTACTATGTACCAGAGCTGTGACGAACATGGTGAGCATGAGCATGGGTCCTCACAGCAAACTTATGATACAAATACTGGCTTTCCCCATGTTAGGGACAAGAAGCTGAGGCTCAAAGAGGTTAAATAACTTGTTCAGAGCCACCAGGCAGGGGGCTGTGGGATATAACTCCACCACAGGCTGTCTAACTCCAGAGCCTGATCACACATGATAGCCTCGTCATTCAGCTTCCTGTGTCCTCAAACTCAAGCTGTCCAGAGCTGACCCACCCAGCACTGCCTCCTATTTCTCTGTCAATGGCGCCACTCAGATGCCTGGGAGACGGCCTTGGCTCCTTCCTCACTCACCCCCAAATGCAGTGCTACCTCTTTGAGTTTTCTGTGGTAGGTGCTGTACCATCCCATGGCCGCTGCCTCAGGGTCAAGACCTCATAAGCTATGGGCTCCATATTTGCTAGTGTTTCCCAATGGGTCTTCTCTAAGACAGTTTCCACAGAGCAACTAAAGAAATCTAGCTAGAATACAAATTGTCCATATTTCCCCCACCTTAATACTGCCATCTCCTCCTACCAAGTGCACGAGTTTCTGGTGACCCGCAGGGCAGGGCTCCAAGCCTAGGAGGCCTTTCAAGGCCATGCTCTGCCCACCTCTCCAGCTTCTCCCTTGATTCCAGCTGTCAAATTACTAGAGGTCCCTCAAGTACAGTGTGCCCCTTTACCACTCTGTGCCTTTTCTGTACTATTCTTTCTCCTACCAATACCCTTTCCTGTCTTTCATAGCTAGCAAATTCCTATGCAACCCTCAAAACCTTGAGGTGGCATCACCTCTTTTATTTATTTATTTATTTGAAGGCTTCTCTGACCTCCCAAAGACAGGGGTTTAATACTTCCTGACACTCTCCTTCGCTCTCCAATACAGCTCTGCTCTACCTGAAAGGGTTGACCTCCTAGAGAGCAGGGCAGTACCTGAGCCATCCTGGGTCCATGTGACCTATTTCAGCCCCTGCAACCTTGCAGGCATTTAATATATTCTTCCTGAGCTGAATTGAGAATGTTCTCCCTGGACCTGGCCTTTTCTCATCTGCCCCATCATTCCTCTTCCTCAAGTGTCATTCCTGAAAGGTTGGACCAGGTCTCGCATTTGTGTGTCTGTACCACGCTGGGCTGCAATGATACCAATGTGTATTTCTTTGGGGTCTAACAAGGTGCCCAGTGCTCCACCCTACCACCCACCACTCAGGGTTAGGGGAAAAGGGGCCCCCTTGCACCTTGGAGGGGAGAAGATTGACTTCCACAATGCACAGGGGTGCCATGCGGGACTTGACCAGCCCCTCAGCCTTCTCCAGGGAGAACAAGATGCCCGGGACCAGAAGCCACTTCCAGAAGTTGGGCCCATGCACGATGAGCAGGAGCCACAGGGGCAGGTAGGACAGGTGGGTCCAGTAGAACACCTGTAGGGTATGGGCTGGTCACTGCCAAGCTTGAGGTCTGGGCGTGGCACAGAGCTAGGGTTCAGGGCCATCCTCAAAGTCCAGAGACTTGATCCTCTCCTGGGGATGGGGATAGCCTCTGAGATAACAGAGGCACATTGCTTCTTCATTCTGGGGTTCCATCAAGGGAGTCTGTGAGGGAAGATTCTGATACAAAGGCAAATATCTGAAATCTGCCTGGCAATGTTGTGGGCAGAGCAGAGTGCCCACAAAGGGACCATGAGCACCAGTGTCCCTGTCCACTAACCCATACTCTGAGGGAGAAGATAAAGACAGCAGTGGTTCCCTAGAAGAGGGATAGAAAGAAAACGGGTTAATACCTGCTCTGCTGCTAGCTATGGGACCTTAGGAAAGTTCATGACTTTTCTGAGCATCAGAGTCCTCATCGGTCAAAGGAGGATGTGGGTTCCTACTTCAAAGCCTGTTGCTGCCACAGCAGGGCTCTGTGGCATCTATTTCTGATGTAGCCAGTTCAGTCCAGGACACAGTTACAGGCTCCAGACCAAGTTGGCCATGACCTTCTGCACCCCGAGCAGACTGGAGGCAGGAAAGGAAGAGGGCACTGACGTTTTCAGGGCACTATGTGCCAGGTATGGGGCCAGAAGGTTCACATATACTATCTCATGTAATTCTTAAAATAATGTCAAAGGTAAAGAATCAGACCTTCATTTTACTGATGAGGAAACAGGCTCAGAGAGGTTGAGTGGGCAGTGAATAGTGGGGTAGGGATTTGGACCCTGGCAAGCCTGTGTTTCTTCCCCCCTGTGCCATTTTGAGCCCAACTTATACCAACTAGGGCAAGAGGGTAAGGTGGCAAAAAGGTAGAATCTGCCGTCCTCAGTTGGCAGATGTGAACTGGCCCAATGGCAGAGCCCGGATCACACACAAATAGCATGCAGACCAGCCTGGGGCCTTCCTGGGCTCTGGAGCAAGTCAGAGGGGACACAGCAAAAAAGGAAAATGAGAGCCTGGCCTAGGGAGAGGCAAAGGGTCGGGGCTGGGGCACCTGGAAGTGGCCGCTCCTGCGGATGCAGGGGCTGGAGCAGACGACCATGAGCAACAGCAGTAGCAGCAGCGCAACGCCCGTCGGGGAGGCCGAGCCATGCACCCAGCCGATGCCAGGCCTCGTGGTGAGCAGCAGCTCCCAGAACTGGAAGGGGCTGGCCCTGACTGAGCCAGGAGTGCTGCAGACAAGCACAAGACTGCTCTTCCCATCCGCCTTACCTCCGGGACCCCCACATCAGTCACCGGCCCAGGCGGGGATTTTGACTCAGAGTGCTGGTATACCCTGGGCCCCTCTGCTCCCCCTTTTCAGGCAAGCAAGACACACAAGGGCTGCGCCCATGTTTGGAGCTGGGAGCTGTGTAATCCAGGGGTGTGTGAGAGGCCCAGGTTGCCTCCAAGAGACCACTCACCGAAGTTTACAACGTGGGCCACAGTGTGCACGAGGGACAGTCCCACCACCGTGTAGCCCATCAGCTGGTGGAACTGGACAACATAGTCCAGGGGCAGAACCTGAGCCAGCCATGTAGCCCGTAGCCAGGTGAGGCAGCGCCTGAGCATCAGCACCTGCAGGTAGAGAGGCAAGAGCCCCACCCAGCAGCTCCCACCCTGTCCTTTCCCCAGCAGAGTGTGCCTGCATCCTCCTGAGCTGCCTGGGCTTCCTGAACGGACCCCTTCTGCCCCCCAGCCTTTGCGGCTACCTGAGGTCCACAGCTGGGGTCTCTAAAGGAGGGTCTCCAGAATCAGGGTGGGAAGAAATGCTAGAATGCCTGCTTGTGTTATTTTCTATCTAAACACAATGAGAAACACAGAAGCTTCTACTAACGTCGAAAGTCTGCATTGACAGAGTGCCTCTTTAATGCAGTTGTCACCTAGGCCCTCTGCACGTGTAGTTCTCAAGATGTCCTGGGGGAAGACCCCACTTTCCAAAATGCAGAGCAATTGTCAGAGGCTCCTCACTTTATCATTGGCTATTGGTGGATTTATATGTGCCCAGATATGTGGACCCACAGAATACAGTGTCTGCTTTAACTAAATGAAGCTAACTACCCTGACAGGAAGGGCAAGAAGCTGATAGTACCAGAAGCATGCTTAAAACAGAGATGTGCATCACTGACTGTGAAGCAGAAGTCTGGCTTTATGGTGATATTGGCCATAGCTGTATTAGCTAATGAGAATAGTGCATACCTATAAGTAAAGGAGCATATGAGGAGGTTTTGTTGTTTGTTTTAATTGCAGGCATGTGACATACAAAATGCTTGGAGACTTACTCCATGGTGCAGAAGATCACATTAGGGCTTAAATTAGAGGCATCCTAAAGTTTTTTCTCCAAATGGAGCCCTGCAGAGGCTTCACCATATGGCTGTTGTGAGG
Organism: Geosciurus inauris; assembly: GCA_004024805.1. Taxonomy (NCBI): domain Eukaryota; kingdom Metazoa; phylum Chordata; class Mammalia; order Rodentia; family Sciuridae; genus Geosciurus; species Geosciurus inauris. The sequence continues at coordinate 14,791 of PVHX01002295.1, forward strand.
ACCAAATGAAATGTACTCATCACCATGCCTGATACATAGGAAGTGCACCAAAATGCCAGTTTGTATTATTCCTTACTAGCTGTGTGACTGTGGACAATTCACTGTCCCTCTCTGGGCCTCAGCCTCCACATCTGGGGGCTGACCCAGGTGATTTCTAAGATGCCATCCTGTCCTGCTCTTCTAGGTGTCTGTATGAGGTGCTGTGCCCATGAGGAACCCACATCCTCCCTTGCCTACTTCTCTGTGACATGCCAGTGGAGCCCTACCGCAATGAAGCTGCAGTTGAAGTTGAGGCATTGGCCACAGCCTTTGGCCACCATAATGCTGGTACCAAGGGCCCAGTGTGCACTGGCTGCCAGTACAAAGAGCAGCACTTGGAGGACAGTGTAGGTGGCCAGGCAGAGCAGCTGGTTGCGGTGGTTGTGCCAGTAGGCAGATGTCAGTGGGCAGATGTCAGTGGGCGTGGCCTGTGCAGATGAGGACGGTTGGCAGGTGGCCTCAGCCAGCAGGCAGCACTGCAAGAGAGGGGACTCTGTTCAGGGGGATGCAGTGGGGGCAGGGGAGGGGAAGAATCTGTGTGAGGTGTGAGGGTCATTGTAGTCTGCACCTAGAGACCCCCCTCTGCTGTGGCTCACCAACCTTTGGAGTCTTGTGGCAAGCAAGCCAGCTTTCTTTTACACTAGGAAACAGAGGTTAAGTGACTTGGTCACTATCCACACAGCTAGGTGGAAATGGAATGGAAAAGAACTCTTGGTATGTTGGATGCCACACCACAGCTGTTTCTTTATTATCTCTGTTTACTTCCCCTATTAAAAAAAAAAAAAAAAGGCAATCAAAATGGATAGAAGAATGTGAGATGCACTTTGGTAGGTAATCCACAAGAAAGTTAAAACACAAAAAGAATGGATTGCAAAATTGGCACTATTCAGACAAACTTGGGTCTGTGATCACATTCCACTCTTATTTTCTCCACAGAATTTACTAATTGTGTACTTTTCTAGTTTATTTATTTGGTTACTGATATGAATTGTATGTCTCCAAAATGTCTCCCAGCAGAGCTGAGACCTCGGTCCCTGCCAAGGCACTGCCATTATTTACAACAGTGCTTGATGTGTAGTAGCTGTTCAGCCAATATTTGTTGAATAAATGTCTTTGCTAATTATTTACAGCAGGCAGCACTGCAAGCTCTTCAGAAGTAATTTTAATTTCCTTTTGAAAAAATAGGCATTGTTATAAAATGCACTGTTGTATGTGAGAGTGCCCCCTGCACGTAGTAGGTGTTTAATACTGTGAATTGATTCTGAAGAAACAGTGCAGAAAAACAATAGCTGCCTGCAGGACAGACCTTTATTCCCTGGAAAAAGGACACGTGGGGGCTACGCTGGGAAGGGTGCCCGCCCCGCTCCGGACCTGGGTCCGGTCCCGACGCGGGCAGTGCCGGCACGCGAACCCCACAGCCGTACCTGATGGTCAGGTTCTCCATGACTCCAGGGAACTGCTGCAGCTCGCCACGGAGTTCGTCGAAGGTGATGGCACCGCTGCCGTCCTTGTCCGCCGACTGGAAAAGTGCCAGCGTCAGCTGGTCCAGCTTCTCCTCCGGCAGCGAGATGGCGCTCTCGCGCAGGCACGACTGCAGCACCGTGCGCAACTCGTCCGCGTCGATGGAGCCGCTGCCTGTCCCGGGGGAGGATGGAGGGAGTGGGGGGGCCCGCGGGAGCCCTGCAGGAGCCCTGCAGACACACCCTGCCTTGCACACACATTGCATTGGGTAGGGGGTGTTTTCTCATCCCCCACCTTCAGTTTTCTGCCAGCCAGCAATCCTTAGGCGCAAAGACAAGGCAAAGGACCAAATGTCACCTCCGTGCAGCTCAGAAAACTTCCATGGCTCCCTACTGCCTAGCTCAACAGAAACGAGGGCCTCCTCAAGTCTGGAGAATCTTTGACCTCAGTGGACGCCTTTCTCCAGAATCTGTGATACCCTAAGTACCACTCAACTTCCAAGACCATCCACCTGGAACAAATACTTGCTTAATCTGTAAGGACCTGTGCTCTCAGAGCCTTCCTTATCCATGAGGCAGACTGTATATGGGGTGGTGTTGAGGGGAAAGGCCCTGATGCTCTCCAACTTACAGTAGAATGTTTATCATGTTGTCCTGGAGAGGCCACAGCTGGGCACTCCAGCCCAAGCCATGTGGTTTTATGTGGACATGGGTGGTTCAAAGTGTGATGGACAGACCAGTGCACTGGCAGGCACCTGTAATCTCAGCTGCTATAGAGACTGAGGCAGAAAGATCGCAAGTTCAAGGTCAGCCTGATCAATTTAGTAAGACTCTATCTTCAAATAAAAAGTAAAAGGGTTGGGGATGTAGCTCAGTGTTAGAGTGCCCCTGGGTTCAATCCCCAATATTGAAAAAAAAAATAGTGATGGGTAAATAAAGTCAAAACAACTAAGATAAGATTTGGAATTCTTTTTTTTCCCCTGTAATCACATTAGTTCACAGCAGGACAGGACTGGGATGAACTGTTGCTTGCACTGCCTTGGATGTAGACACAGCCAAGCAGCATCCTGCTTCCACCCCTTGCTGTGTGATGGTGGCTCTAAGTCTTTTTTTTATTTTCCGTTGTAGATGGACACAATATTTTTATTTTATTTATTTTTATGTGGTGCTGAGGATCGAACCCAGTGCCTCACGCATGCGAGGCAAGCGCTCTACCGCTGAGCCACACCCCAGCCCTGGCTCTAAGTCTTTGTAGATCCTCTCTTTGCCCATCTATCAAACGGGGATAATAATCCCTCCCTTCCAGATTTGGTTCAAGGATAATGGACAATTATGAAGCATCTAACACAGTGTCTAGAATAAATTGCATATACATGGGAATTCTTATAGGTATTGTGATCATTATTTGGGCCCAAGTCAAAGTCCACAATCCCATTACAATGTAGCGTCTAACATATTACTCTGATCACAAAACCACAAGCTTTTTTTCTTTCTCCCAACTCTGTCTTTCTCCTGATTCTGTCCTCCAAGACAAGGTGTACATTTCTTCTTCTGCCTGTTACAGACCAATCTCTTCTTAACAGGTCATTGATGACCCCCAGGTGCAAGCAAAGTTTGGCATTTAGGAAGCAACCAGTGATGAGGGTTCCTGGGAGACTGGGGAGGGGGCTGAGAAAGATGCTAAGAAGTAGGCATGGTTAACAACTCTGTTCGGGAGTTTCTCCAGCTCTCATTCCCACCTGATCCAGTCTAGCTAGACCTCATTCCTGGAACCTGCTCCAATTGTATTGTATTGCCCAGGCCTGCTTCCTGAGCAGCTCAGCATCAAGATTTAAATTTTTGGAACAAAAATCCAGTCCTGTCACTCCTCATTGCTCATTGAACTGAGACTCCAGACCATGGCCTTTGCACTAATTAAAAGCAAAATTGGGAAGAAGGCACTTAATAGAAGGTAAATGCCCCTTCCTCTCAGTCTCTTCCAGAGTCCCGCCTCTCTTCCAGCTCCTCCTTTCAGTCTTCACATTGACAAGTGGTGGTACTGCTTTTTTTTCTTTTTTCTTTTCCATAGATATCAAGGCAGAATAAATCAGCACCCACACCCCTCTGCAGAAAAAGCCAGCATTCCTAGCCCCAGAAAGTCTGGATGTGTGAGCTGGGAAAGGTTCATGTTGCAGAGCAGGGAGCTTATTTATTTAGAGGAGTGCCAGCGACTAAAGAAAGGGCTGTGGCAGGTTCCCAGAGCTGGGGAGACTGGCCTCCCTCCCTCTCAGTCAAGCGGGGGTGGGGGGTGGGGGGGGAGCTGAGGCTACGCCCCTAGTAGGAAGCTGCTGGGCTGGACTTCCTAGCTTTCTGTATTTCTCTTTCGTTGCTCTTAGTGTTCAAAAATTATTTTGAAATCTTCTGCCTGCACATGTATCATAAGCCTTTCTAGGAGTTTGTACTAAGGAAATAATCACAGAAGTCACTAAAGATGCACAAATCAGGATGTTCATTGAAATGCTGGAGAGGAGGGGTGGTACAATGCAATTTTCCATTTAGGTAAAGGGGTTTGAGTAAATAGTACTTAAACTCATAATGCTTTAATAACTTATCCCTATAATGTATCCTGTGCTTAAGCACCATTCTGAATTTACATAAATTAACTAATTTAATCCTCCTTTCAACCTGTGTATATATTATCATCATTATTCCCATTTAATAGCTGAAGAAATTGAGATAAATGAAATAACTCAATAAGTAACTTGCTGAAAAATTAAGAGATGAAACCGAGATTTGAACCTGTATATCCCAACCTCAGAATCTGAGCCCTTAACCACTAAGCTATGCTGCATGGAATACATGGGCACCATAAAGCTGCACTAAAAAACAGTGCAATAACCACCATGAATTCCCATTAAGATAGGTTAAAAAATGGAAAGTAACAAATATGGGAAAGGATATGGAGAACCTGGAACAATTGTTCATTGCTGAAGGAACATAAAACTCTGCAGCCTTTGTAGAAAACAAGGCAATTCCTTGAAAAATTAAATACAGAATTATGGTGTGATCCAGCAATTCCACTTCTGGGTATATACCCAAAAGAATTGAAAAGAGGGACACAAATGTACTTGTATGCAGCATTAGTCACAATTACCAAATGGTAGAAACAACAAAAGTGTCTATTGACAGATGCATGAATAAACAAAATATGGTGTGTGTGTGTGTAATATTATTCAGACTTAAAGAGGAATGGAATCCTGTCACAATGCTACAACACTGGTGAAACTTGAGGACATCATATTAAATGAAATAAGCAAGACACAAAAGGACAAATATTGTATGATCCCACTTATATGAAATAGAGGTCAAATTCTCAGAGATAGAAATTAGGAGGACAATTGCCAAGGACTGGTGAAAGGGGAATGGATACTTAGTGTTTACCAGGTACAGAGTTTCAATTTGGGAAGGTGGAAACTTCTGGAGATGGGTGGTGGAGATGGTGGTACCACATTGAATGCACTTAATGCCATTGATCTGCACTCTTAAAAATGGTTATAATGGTAAATTTTATGTTATGTATATTTCACTATGATAAAAATGATGCTGTAAAGCAATGTATCTTATATGAAAAATATTGATATTGTTTAATGAAAAAAAGGCAGTATGTACAGTATAATCTTATTTTTTAAAAAGGTGTGTGGGGTGCGTGTGACCATAGAAAGAAGTTTGGTGAAATGTCATAGGTGATGTTTGCTTTCTTCTTTACACCATTCTGAGTTCTTTTATCAACCATAGAAAAGAACAGAAGAAAACCCTTGGCTTCTGGGTAAGCTGAATCAAAGGCATGTGTTTCCTGTCCCAGAGGGAGGCAGGGATCAGACACAGAGATGGGAGACTACGGGAAGGACCAGAGAGCCAGGGTGAGTCTCCTGAGGACTCAGGCCCAGGCTGGGTCTGTAGGGCCTTGTGGTACTTCACTGAGCCAGCTGGCTTCTTCCAAGGTCCCCTGCCCTCTCCACCCAGCCCATGCCCAGGAAGAGTCCTCACCGTCCACATCGTACACCTGGAAGAGGAATTTGAGTTTGTCCATGGGGTTGCCGTGGGTGAGCAGGGTGAGCGCTCCCTGCAGCTCCTCCAGGGTGATGGTGCCATTTCCATCCGCGTCAAACAGGGTAAAGAACCGCTCTGCAAAGAAGGGCTGTGGAGGGGATGGGTGGTAGACAGGTACCGATAGAGGGACAGGGAGCCCCTGTCAGCCTTGCGGTCCAGATCTCTGGGTGGCCCCTTACCCAAGATGGGAAATGGACCGAGGGTCCCCTGCAGGTTCCTCCCAGGCCCTGTCTCATCCCACCTTGGGTGGCCACAGGGGATAAGTGAATCTGACAGGGACTTGTAGAGTCCTGACACTGTGCTTTTCTTTTCTCGTTCTTAAGGCTGTCTGCAGCCTACACTTTTATGGCTTGTTCTTAAGAGCTGACACAGTCTCTCAACTGTCACGTACTGTGCAACCCCTGCTTTCCAGGCCTGGCCTAAGATGCTGGAGACGTACATAGGAATTGAGGCGGGTGGGGCTTAGAGTCCCCGGATGGCTCCCTGGGGGTAGGGAGGAGCTCATAGTGTGAGGTGTAGACAGACAGCTCTGCCTTGGCTTTCTTCCTCTTCCCCTGGGTTCCTTGGGTACTGCCTTTATCTTTGTATCACCACAAATGACCTTTATCTTGACATGGTCACAGCCTCCTGTTTTGAAGAGACTGCCAATATACTGAGTGGGCCATTTGTTCTTTCCCCGTGTTTGCTGTGGAAGGACTCGTGACTTTAGAGTTCTGAGCAGTGCTTCTGATCCCCACGTGGCACTCAAATGCTCAATGGCTAACCCCTGCCAAAGACACGGCCACCATCCCATGTCAGCTCAGAGGACAGCTAGGAGAGGGTGGCAGTTCAGGGCCGCTCATCTCGTCTCTGCTGACATGTGCACTGTTTGCAGGACAGGGAGGCTGTGCTGGGGCGGGTAGGGCAGAATTTTTTGGGGGGTAAAAGGGATTGAACTCAGGGGTACTTGATCACTGAACCGCATCCCCAGCCCTATTTTGTGTTTTACATAGAGATAGGGTCTCATTGAGTTGCTTAGCACCTCACCCTTGCTGAGGCTGGCTTTGAACTTGTGATCCTCCTGCCTTAGCCTTCTGACTCAATGAGATTACTGGCCTGCACCACCACACCCAGCTCATGTGTTGTTCGAAAACCCCCAGAAGGCCATGGCTACTCATGGGATGAGAGGGCACCAGCAACACCTTGCCTCAAGCCCAGAGGAACCCTAGGGAACTCCCTGGCCCTCCTTGTAAGGCCTCTGTCTTGAGAATCAGCTTGCTCTTCCTGCATAAAATATAAATGCAGGGCCCCTGCTTCGGGTTGTCACTTGCCTCTTTCACATTCAGTGCTCTTTTGAATTCTTGTAGGTTAATCTCCCCGTCTTTTCCGGCAATGTTCTCAAACTGCTGTGTCACCCACTGAAGCCACTTGGCATCCTCCTCTGCACTTGTGATGCTGAGAGACAAAGGGGACAAAGTTCTAGGTTTGGGGTGGCTGAGGGCTTCAGGCCTCACAGTGGTGCCAGGACCTCTGCTGTGCTCTGACTCAAGCTCTGGGCCTCACCGGCAGTGAGGCCTCACCTCCACAGCCAGGCCTTTTCCTCTCTAAGCCTCCAGCCCTGCCTCCCCACTCTGGGGGCTGGCTGAGGCTTGCCTCTCTGTAGGCTGTGACAAGACAGGGCTGCAGTGAGAGGGACTCCATGATAGGGGTCAGGCCAGACAGTGGCATGCTCCACGAGTTCTGTGATCCCATGATGACCATGGCTTTTCCACCTCACATTCACACAGATCTTCCCTGCTTCCCTGTACTGCCTACCACCCCTGCATCATTGGGTCTCTGGTGGGCCATGTTACTTTGCAGAGAGGAAATGGTCTCAGAGCAGTTAAGGTGCTCAGCTAAACATATTCAGCAGGTTAGACACAGAGGCAGAGCTCAAATTCAAGCCTGCTGTTTCACCTAGTATGCCCCAGAGCCTCTGGCCCTGCTCCAACACTTCTAGAAGGAGCCTGGCCCAGCCAGGACTGCAGGCCCAGGGTGTAGTCTATACTGTCACACAGCATCAACCACCTCCTTCTCCCATGCCCTCTGAACAGAGTTTAGTGAAGAAATCAGGACACACCTTTGCGTGGCATAGTCACAGGCCTCTGGCAATACAAGAGGTCCTATGGGGTGCTGGTGTGGGAATTGCTTGGAGGGGGAGGAGGAGAGTTAGTCTCTGCCTAGCAAATGGCCCAGCATAGCTGTAATTCCCCAGGGGAGCTATGCCCTCCAGCTCACTCCACCCTTGCCAGCTACCTCTCTGCTCTCTGTTGGGTGATGCCAGGGTCTCCAGCCTGCTGTCCAGCCCCGCTGCTTACCCATTCTGTGTGACCCTCAGCATGCTGGGGCTTCACTCCTTCTTAGCTTCTTCTGCCCCCATCTTCTATTTATCACTCTTTCCCTGACACTCCCACTCCTGAGCACTCAGGCACCTCCAAGAGCAGGTGCCCAGGTCAGGACCCCCTCCCCAGGAGCTGAAGGGCAAGCCCCTGGGCAGCAGAACTTGAGAGCCAGAGATGCTGAGCCCTGGGGCTTAGAAGGGTGCATTCCAACCATAACATCATCTTATATCGGAGCTGCTGGTTTAACCCTTGAAGAGAACTTCCAAACCCTCAAAGAGGGCTTACTAGAGGTACCCTTGCTTGGCAATTGTGCAAGTTACCTGACTTTTCTGTTTCTCTGTTTGACCTCTTTATAAACTTGCATTTTACATTTTACACATATATATGATTTAGTGTATTGTGTGCACACATCTATATATTTTAGTGTATTGTGTATGTATATGTATGTGTATATGTGTGTATATGTGTATATATAATAAATGTATGTATTATATATGTATGCATGCATGTGTGTGTATATAAATAATGTATGCCTAACTCCACCTTCCAAGTCAGCAAGTCTGGTATGGATTCCCATTTCCCAGAGTGGACACAGAGTGATTTCCTCCCAGGGACCCTGAAATGACTCAGGCCAGAGCCAGTACTAAGTCCCAGGCTCTGGACCCCTCAAGTTCTCTGCATAGACCACCTAACCCAGTGCTACCTACCCCTCATCTGTAAACACATGGTCCTAGTGAGCTACTGGGACAGTGGACCAGGAAGAGGTTTCTCTAGGCAGCCTCTTCCAGAGGCCAGTTCAAAGCCCCCAGCACCCACCTCCCTCTAGAGCAGGAAGAGAGGTGGGGAGTTCGGAAAGGCTGCAGCTGGAAGTGGCAGGGGCTGTGTCACCGCCCATGCTCAGCCTCCCACCAAAACAGGCCAGCTTCTGCATCCTCCAAGGCAGGAGCCTCAGGCCTCCAGTGTGCCAGGCACTTCATTCCTCCATATATTGGTCCCTAGTTCATTGTCCCTCTGACCCTAGGGGTAGCCAAATGAGATAGGTATTGTTATTATTATCCCTGTTGGGCCATCACAGAATCAGGCCACAATTTATAAAAGCAGAAGGGAACTTCAATCAGACCTTCTCATCCCCCAGGGTCTCAACATCAATCTCTTCTAAAATTTGGCTTCTCTGAGCTTCCTAAGTGGTTCCACACCAGCCATAGAGAAACACTGTGTCAGGCCCAGCTCCACCTGCTCCTCCTCCAGTTCAAAAACTCAGCCTAAACCTTCACTGATAGGAGCTCACTACCTCTGTAGCCACCAAGCTGGCATAGGTGCCCCTGAGACCCCAAGCTTCAGAAGCAATTGGCTTCCCACCACTGTGCCCCAAGATCATCACATCTCCCTGACATCTGGTCCCCTTTCAACAGTTTCAAGGCAGTTCCCTATAGCCCAAAATGCCATCTTCCTAAAGAGCAATGGTTCCTACACTGCAGAACTTACCCACCTGAAGCAGGGGAGCTTGCAAAAGTAAACAGTCTGACACACCAACTCCAGTGTGAACTGAGCATCTGCACATTTAATCTGCACCCTGGGTGCTTGCAACCCATGCAAGCTCACAATTGGAGAAATACTACCCTGAGAGTCAAGCGACTTGCTCACTTCACCTCTCAGGACCCCTCCATAAGTCACTCCACAGAGCAGCGAGAACTCCGGAGCACAGACTGTGTATACATGCTAGCCCAGGGAGGCAGGGATGGGATATCTGGTGTGCACCTCCCACTTCTCAGAGATGTGATCCGTGTGGCCAGCCTGCAGAGTGTGAATGAACAGGTAACTCTGGGGAGGGGCGAGAGGAGACTGGGACAGATCATGACAAGGTAAGAGCAGAACTCAGATCTCCTGACTTCTGCCCAAGGCAGACTAGCCACCCTTTCCAGATCTCCCACAGGCAAAGAACCCCACCTTTCCCTTGTCCCTGTCATGGAAAGCTGGACAAACGAGCTACTCACCCTCTGCTGCCTTTAGGGTCTGACCCAGCTGGTTCTCCAGGCATGCTCATCCTCTGTCTTCCAGACCACAGTTCCCAGAAAAGTTGCTGTCCATACAGCAGCCTGTGTGCCACAGTCACACTCCCAGCTCCTCCTCTCTGACTTTCCTGAAGACCGCTTACAGCCACAGCCCCTCAGCAAGCCTTGTTCTGGCTGATGTCTTGCTTGGTCCAGAGAAATTTCAACCAGGAGGCCTGGAGCAGGGGCTGAGCAAGGGTTTTATAGGGAAGGATGTTGGCTGTCTTCCATCCAACCCAGCGTCTTTCACATTCCCTTCCTCAAAGAGACTCCTGTGCAGTGAGGGGGTTGTGGAAAAATCAATCACCAACAATCTAAGTCAGGCCCCCACTTGATGCCACTCTGTCAGTAACAATAGTATCAGTTCTCAACAAAAATGTTTGGGAACTTAATCTGAGCTGTGCACTGTGCTAAGAACTTTCCATGTATTGTTCACTTTAATACATCACACGGCCTGGCTTGGTCGGCATCACTAGCATCATTCTAAAGGGAGGTTTGGAGAAGCAAAGCAGCATGTCTGGGTGGCTCAGCATGAATTCAACCCATGTTGGACTTATTCTGGAGACTACTGTGCCTTTAACTATGCATGGAGCTAAATTCCACCCTGGGGTAAAGGAGGGGGTCTGCAAGCTCTTTCTTCAAAAGCTTCAGGAAAATTGTCTGCTTCCCCAGATAAGGTCACCGTGCAACTAAAATTCAAAGTGATTTTTACTTTTCCTCCTGCCTTGCAAGAGATCAGCTCCAAATGGTAACTCTGGCCATATGGTGCAGATTAGGACCACCTAGTGGTGATTTTAGATGTGTCTGGTTGTGATACTATGATGATACAAATTTTCATCCACAATTCCTGGCTCATAACTACTTTTTCCAAAGTAGGCCATAGAAACTAAAATTTCTCTTCCCCAAGGGAGGCTGTAAAAACTCTAATCTTCCCTGAATTTTTTGTTGTGGGGCAGGCCATAAAGGAATTCTCTGACCTCCCTTGTTGGATGGCTCATCAGACCCCCATATCTCAGAAGGAGTCCTGCCCCATACCCAGGGAGAAGGAGTGCTACAGAGAGGCTGAGCAGAATCTGGACAGATGGGCTCCACTGGGTTCCCACTCAGTCTATTACATGTAAATCATAACTTTTTCTTTTCTCTCTCTTTCTTTCTTTTCTGTGCTGGGGGTTGAACCTAGAGCCTCACATATTCTAAGCACATGCTCTAACCACTGAGCTCTACTCCCATCCTGGATCATACCCAGATCATGTCCCATCACATTTTTTTACATGATTGTACATGTTTCAATTGTGCCTACACAACAGTTTCCATAAAAGTCTCAAAGGCCAGTGTCCAGAGAGCTTCCAGCTATCTTCTAGAGACACATGGCTATTCCTTGAGGCCATCATGCCCTTTGCTTATACCTTGCCGGGTACATCTCTTTATCTGTACTTCTGTAATATCCTTTATAATAAAGGACATGTGTGTTAGTCACCTTTTCATCACTGTGACCAAAATAACCTAACAAGAACAACTTAGAGGAGGAAAAGTTTATTTTGGGCTCATGGTTTCAGAGGTCCAGTCCATGACCAGCTGGCTCCATTGCTTTTCGCCTGAGAGAAGCCGAGCATCATGGCAGAAGGGCAGGGTCAGGGAGTGCTCTCAGGTCACGGCAGCCAGGAACCAGAGAGAGCAAGCAGAGGTAAATATAAAGCCCAAAGACACACCCCCAGTGAACCACCTCCTCCAGCCATGGCCCACCTGCTACAGTGATCTCCCAGTACAGAAGTCTTTTCAAATTATTGATCTATGAAATTGATTAATCCACGAATTAGGTTACAACTCTCATGATCTAATCATTCTACCTCCTACATTAACACAGGAGCTTTTGGGGAACATCTCGTATCCAAACCATAACAATGTGTTTCCCTTGAGTTTTGTGAGCAGTTTTAGAAAATTAATTGAACTCAAGGAGAGGGTTGTGGGAACCATAATTTATAGCCAGCCTGTCAGAAGCACGGGCAAAATACCCTGGAACTTGAGATTGGCATTGGGGGCCAGTCTTGGGATCTGAGCCCTAGATATGTGTCTCCAGGTAGATAGTGTCAGAATGGAATTGAATCGGAAGACACTGCAGAATTACTTGTTTGCTTGCTCCTGGGGAGAAGTCCCCACACATTTTGGGATCACAGAATTGATCTGCATTGTGAGCATAGAGTAGGAGAAACTGAGTTGAAGTTTGCTTTTTCTACTCAATGGTTAACTTCCAAAACTCAGGGAAATCTTAAGAATAATTACTGCTTTGTTTTGTTTCTTTTTGGGGGGGTGGGAGGACCAGGGATTGAACCCAGGGGCACTCATTCACTGAGCCACATCCCCAGCCCTATTTTGTGTCTTACTGAGTTGCTTAGTGCCTCACTTTTGCTGAGGCTGGCTTTGAACTAGGATCTTCCTGCCTCAGGCTCCGGAGCCACTGGGATTGCAGGTGTGCACCACCACACCCTCTTTTGTTTCACTTTAAAGAGTGGTAGAAGCAAATTCCTCCAAATTAAAGAGCTCCTGGGTCACCACTGCAGGACTTCTGAGACAGCAGGGCTCACTCGAAGCCCCTTATGTGCCTCTCATATTTCTCTGCCCACAGGCTCAGCGGGTTCTCATTTGGGCCAGTCCCAGTGCAAGATAAGGTCTGCAAGACAAGGACAAGCTTTTAGAAATGCACCTGCTTCTGACTTGGCCAGAGAGAAAATCCACTGGGCCCAAATAATTTAAGACAGAATATCAGCAGGGGTTACAGAAAATTCTTGTTTCAAAGGAGCACTGTTCCAGGCTTTGGGCCATGATGACAACATCTCAGATGTCCCAGTTTTGTGATCTTGAGGTTTGACTTGTTTTCCTTAGAATCAGAGCTGGAAAGACCTTCAAAGTCATCCAGTTCAGCCAGTCTTCTCCAACTCCAGTCCCTTCTCCACCATCCCTAGAATACTGGGTGATCACCAGCCAAGACTGGCACACTTCCAGTCATGGGGGCACACTTTTTTGGGAAACAGCAGTTTGGGGGGTTACTTGGACTGCTCAAATAGTCCTTCTCATACTAGAATGGAGAGAGAAGTAGAAAATCATTCCATTAAATTATTTCAGAAACTCTGTAGGAAGTGAAAGATTCTTTTGAGGAAGTAAGCCAAGCAGTAAATATGAATTATATTTTCAAGCTATGACCAGTTAAGGGGGGAAAGCAAGAATGAGACAAGGTGAGAAACAGCTGCCTGTGTCCCACAGTCATTGTCCTTACCCTTGTGTATCGTATGTCCCACTGGACTGTAAACTCCTACATGCAAGGTCTGTGCCTCACTGACTTTGAATCCCAGGAAAGTCACACAGCACTTAGCCTGATGCCTTGCACATCATGCGCACTCTGGGTACATTTGTGGAATGATGACATTTGACTCCATTCAACAAATATACTTTTTAAAACCTTTATTTTATTTATTTATGTATTTTGTATGTGGTGCTAAGGATTGAACCCAGTGCCTCATGCGTGCGAGGCAAGCGCTCTACCACTGAGCCACAACCCAGCCCCTCCATTCAACAAATATTAAAAAAATACTCACAATGTGCCAGGCACTATCTGGGTATACAGCGGTGAGTAAAATAATCCAGCATAATACATGTAGATATAGGAAAGTGTCAACAGATAGCAGGAAAAAGGGAACATCAGGAGGACTTGATTTGAGGTGGGTTAAGAAACATGAGTAAGTTTGCCAAGTAGAAAAGGAAAAGGTCGCGACAGCTGGAAGATTATAAGCAAAGGTGCGAAGATAAATTCAGAGAGCCAGACACAGCTCAGGTGTAACTAACTACTCCATGACAAGAGGAGGGACGGGTTTGAAAGCAGAGCTGGAGCAGGGGCAGGAGTCAGAGCAGGTAGGCTCTGCTATGAGGAAAGCTAAGAGTTAGGACTGTTCTGTGAGCTAGGAAGCTGGGAAAAAATGTCAAGCAGAAGCTTGCCAGAGTTCCGACAGAAATCTAGTTCATATCCTACATCTGGATAAAATGCAAGCTTCTAAAAGGAAAACGGTAAATATTGGGAAAATGCATTTTTTCATATCTTCCCTTTTTTATTTGTTCTTTTTAGTTATACATGACAGTAGAGTGTATTTTGGCATATTATACATACATGGAGTATAGCTTATTCTTATAATTAGGATCCCATTTTTGTGTTGTACATGATGCAGTTACCCTGGTCGTGTATTCACACATGAGCACAGGAAAGTTATATCTGAAGCATTCTACTGTCCTTCCTATTTCCCTCCCTTCTCTTTTCCCCTCTTTCCCCTTCATTCAATCCAATGAACTTCTATTCTTCCCTCCCCCACCCTTGTTGTGGGTTAGCATCCACATATCAGAGAGAATATTCAGCTTTTGGTTCTTTGGGATTGGTCTATTTCACTTAGCATGATATTCTTAGGTCCCATCCAGTTACAGGCAAATGTCATAATTTCATTCTTTTTGGCTCAGTAATATTCCAGTGTGTATACATACATTTTCTTTATCCATTCATCTATTGAGGGACACCTAGGTTAATTCCATAGCTTGGCTGTGTCACTGTAGTATGCTGATTTTAAGTCCTTTGGGTATAGACCGAGGAGTGAGATAACTGGGTCAAATATCTTCCTTCTAACAATCCTATTGGAAGGGTAGGCATCCTCCCTGTAACATTTTTTGCATTATAACAGAAGTTGAAAACATGAGTCACAGAAAATCAGAAAAAAATACCTAGAAGTACCAAAAACAATAAACAAAAAGACTTAGAAAGCACTGTGATCCACTCACCCAGATAAACTCACTCCTGAGTTTATGTGTTTCTTCCCAGGCACATGCAGAAGGCAGCCCAGCATGGGGTTCAGGCTGGGGTTGTGGCTGATGAGCTGGGCTGTCCTGTGGGAAAGGGGCCATTGAGGAGAGAGTTGGCATGGAGGGCTTAGGGTACACCTGGGGAGAGCGGGGAGAGCGTGGGTCTGTTCCCCAGCCCTGCCTTGACTTCAAGTTTGAGCTCTCTGAAGAAAGAAGTGGATCTGTCCCTAATGCTCAGGGATCTCAGGGTGGTTACTGGTGCTGGGTTTGGACTCTCAAGAGTCCTGACTTTTGAAGACCCAGGTGGTCGCCCCTGCACTGGGAGGTGCTTTCCAAAAGGAGACCAGCTATGGGGCAAGAGAGGAAGAGATGTCCTCAAACAGCTGCCAGGAAGTAGATAGCTCCAGGAACACAGTGGCAGGAGGTGAGCAGGCTGGCTTATGAGCGCACTAAGATGCCCAGTTGGCCACTCGAAAAATAACTAGGGAAAACTGGAAATGAGCTGAGGGAGGCCGAGATCCTACAGCCCGTAAAAGGTGGGCATAAATGCTGATGTCACTTCCTTCACACTCACAAGGTGGAGTCAGAAAAGTAAAGAGCATCAACTGGGGACTCCTGGTCGAGACATATTAAGTGCACTGAGGCCTCCTCAGCTGCGCTTTGTACAATGCAGCAGCAGATAAAATTGTTTTCAACAATTTAAAAGACCAGCTGCTCTCAAAAATAAAATAAACATCTCTGTTGTCTAGAGATAAGATGAAAGAGGCAATGATAAGGAAAACAGAAGCTTTCCTTGGTCCTGCTCAGCTCTGGGTACAGAGGCAGGTAGAGGCTGCTGGGAATTGCAGCTGGGAAGGGATCATGACAGAGAGCTTAAAAAATCTGGCACTGGGGGCTGGGATTGTGGCTCAGTGGTAGAGTGCTTGCCTTGCATGCGTGAGGCCCTGGGTTCGATCCTCAGCACCACATACAAAGCAATAAAATAAAGACATTAAAAAAAAAAAAATCTGGCACTGACCATTGCCTGAGATGATGGTTTATATTTTGTACTCAGGAAGAAAGGAGAAGTTGCACTCACCTAGCCAGAAACAGAACCAGGGCAGTTGCTGCCTGATGACTTGACCCATGATACCCTCAGGATCTCCCTGGACAGGACCCTCAAGCCACCAAGGTAAGGCCAACATAACAGTGGGCTCAGGAAGCAGAGTGGAAGCCACCACAGACCTCTAAATGAAGACTGGACATGTGCACACATGCACACCATTACCATTCCAAACCAGCCAGCGGACTGGGATTCCAGAAAGACCAAAGTTAGGGGAGGGGAGAATGCTAAGAAAGACAGCCAGTCAAACCAACCACAGGGAGAAGAATTTATATATTTTTTTTGTTTTTGTTTTTTTGGGGGGAGGATTTTTTACTGGGGATTGAACTCAGGGGCACTCGACAGGGTCTCACTGAGTTGCTTAGTGCTTCGCTATTGCTGAGGCTGGCTTTGAACTTGCAATTCTCCTGTCTCAGCATCCTAAAGTGCAGGGATTACAGGTGTGTGCCACTGTGCCCTGTTGAAGAATTTATATTTTAAGAAATGAAAATAATAGAGTTCCTCACTGGGCACAGTGGTGCATGCCTAGAATCCCAGCAGCTCAGGAGGTTGAGACAGGAGGATCGTGAGTTCAAAGCCAGCCCCAGCAAAGGTAAGGCCCTAAGCAACTCAGAGAGACTCTATCTCAACATAAAATATAAAAAAGGGCTGAGGATGTGGCTTAGTGGTTGAGCACCCCTGGGTTCAATTCCTGGTACCAAAAATAAATAAATAAAGATATTATGTCCACTTACAACTAAAAATATGAAAAAAAATTTAGAAGACTTTGATAAATGTAATAATTCAATATTTATTTATTTATTTGTTTATTGTTTATTTATTTTGAGGGGATACTGGGGATTGAACTCAGGGGCACTCAACCACTGAGCCACATCTCCAGCCCTATTTTGTATCTTATTTAGAGACAGGGTCTCACTGAGTTGCTTAGCACCTTGCCTTTGCTGAGGCTCGCTTTGAATTAGTGATCCTCCTGCCTCAGCCTCCCAAGCTGCTGGGATTACAGGTGTGGGCCACTGCGCCCAGCATAATTCAATATTTATAAAGGAATTCAATAGGTAGTGTATTTTTAGGTAAGGTATAGTAGAAGAAAGAAAGTAGGACTCCTGAGACAACACTGAGGAATTCACCAGGAATAATTCTGTAACTTTTTTCCACTTACCAACATATGTTAAATATTTGTCCATACTATTAAATATGAATGTGTCAAAATGAGATAAAGTAGTATTTTATGTCAGGGTATTAATTTTCTTACACCATACCACAACCATTACCAAGCATGTGAAAAATCTTGTGATGAATTCTTTGAGTTCCCAATGGGTTTCTCCAGAATGGATTTCCTAAAGGGGAATTTTGCTATGCTGGCCAAAGTCTTTTGATACAGCCAAACAACTTCCCAAAAACTTTGAACCAATTTTCATTCCCACCCATGCACTTTGCCAAATCCTTGGTAATATTAGGGATGACTTTTTAAAATATTTGTCCCATTAGGCAAAAAAACAAACAAACAAAAAATTATTTTGATACTTTTAGTCTGATTATTAACGAAGTAAAACATCTCTGTAGAAGGAAAAATAGTGAAGTCCTCTTTTCCTTATTTCTTAGGTGAAGTGAGTCATCTTCCACTATAAGGGAGAAAAATGGCTTTCTTAAAAATCCAGCCATGCTCACAACTTGTTATGGTCTCTTGTTGTTTTTTTGTAATAAAGTACTTCCCCCCCCCTACATTTTCCCTGAAAGTTATAATATATTTTCACCCTACCCCTACAGTGGATCATTATTTTAGGCCTAATTTCAGTCCTGAGCCTGCAGCCTGAGGGGTTTCCTTGCCTGGCATGGGGCAGAGGTACAGCTACAGTCATTTCCATCTGCCAGGATGCAGCAGGAATGGCCAGTGAAACAGATGTGAACAAGCAGGTTAGTCCATGGGTCCCCTGTCCCTGCCCCTCCCTAAGCCTGCTCCCCACTGTGCCCTAGAGCCTGCATCCCCTCACCACTCTGGGATCTCACAGTCAGCCCTCCTGGCCCTCCGTCTCACTTTTCCTTTCTCTGCTGGATCATTTTTTAAAATTTTCTCCAGACATTGCCAAATTTCTCTGCTCTTCTTAATAGCAAAACTTCTGGGCTGGAGATGTAGCTCAGCGTAGCTCAGAGTGCTCAGCAAGCACAAAGCCCTGGGTTCAGCCTCTAGTACTGGATAGAAAAAGTACTAGTACTGGAAAATAAAAAGGAAAGAAAAAAAAAACTTCTTGAAAAAGTGGCCTACACTCAGCCTCCACTTCTCATTTATTTCCTTCCTTCTTTCTTTCTTGTTGTTTGGAACCCACTCCAATAAGACTTCTGTCCCCCAAAGAAACCTAATAAGATCACCAGTAACCTCTCCTGACTAAACCCAGTCGGAGGTGGTTCTCAGCCCTTCATAGCCTTCCATAGAGATGTGTGTTCTTTCCGTCTTGAACCACCTTTTTTCTTTTTAATTTGTTCTAATTAGTTATACATGACAGTAGAATGCATTTTGACACATAATACATAAATGGAGTATAACTTCTCATCCCTCTGGTTGTACATGATGTAGAGTCACACAGGTCATGTAATCATATATATGCCTAGGGTGACAATGTCCGATTCATTCTACGATCCTTTCTACCCCATGCCCCCTCCCTCCCTTCACTCCTCTCTGTCTGTTCTCCCCCCTCCCTGACTGGGAATTACCATCCACACATCAGAGCAAACATTTGGCCTTTGTTGAACCACTTGCTTCACTTGACTCCTGGGATCCCATCCTCTACAGGTGTCCTCCTAGCTCCCTGTGTCCTTCTCAGGGTCTTCATTACTGACAGAGGCTGTGTTTGCACCTGACCTTTAAGAGCTGGGCCCAGCCTTCACGCCTCTTTCCTATGTAACCTAACTTCCCTGTAGAGCTCACCTAACCTCATGGTTTTCAAAATCATCCTCAGGAGCATGTCTCCACATGCTAGCTCCAGCCCCAACCTTGGCCCAAAGCTGTGGGCTCATGGTCCCACTGCTTACCTAACATTCCCATTTGGATGTCAATATGTTAACATGTCCTGAGCTGGACTTGGGGTGTCCCTGACTCTGAGTCATCCCAGGGTTCTCATCTCAGCAAATGATGCCCTCCTGATTTGTCTAGGATGCTTCTATTCCTCTCCTTATATACCTGACATCCAGCTCACAGGCAAATCCTGTTGCTTCTACATTAGAAATGGATCCAGCACTCCACCACTTCTGACCATTTCTGACAAAGCTACCACCACCCACACCCAGACTATTCTATAGCCTCCTAACTTGCTTCCCTGTTCCAACCTCACCCCTGAAATTCTCTTCTCTACTCAGCCCCTGTGGAGATCCCGTTAAATCAGATGAGGTCACTTCCCTTCTTCAAACCTTCAGACAGTTTCTCACTTAGAATAATCCCCAGAATTCCCAAAGCCCCTACATGACATGGCCTCATGGCCTATCTGCTCTCATCTCTTGCTTGGTCCCTTGGTCACATGACCCCAGCCACAGTGCTCTCAGTATTTCTCAAACACATCATCACATTTCCACCCCAGGGTCTTTGCACTGACTATTCCTTTGCTTGGAACAGTCTTACCCCGGAGATCCACACGGCTAACTCCCTCACCGCCTTCAAGCTTTGTTTCTATCACATCTTCTCAATGGTTTCTACCCTGAGCACCCTGGCTTAAAATTAAATCTCACTTACCCCAAACTACTGTCCCTGTCACCTTGCTCTACTCTTTTTCCCATAGCACATATCATCTTCTAACACGCTATATAATGTGCTTACTTTGTATGTTTCTTGGGTTTGTCTGCCTCCCACCACTAGAATGAAAGCTCCATGAAGATATGGTCCTGAATCTGCATTATTCTCAAATGACTCTAGAGAGACCAAAGTAGTTGCTGGACCATGGTTGGAGTCACACCATGTTAAGTGAATGTAGTGAGCTGGCTGCAGCAGCGTCCTGTGGGGCATCTCCCCACTCCAGTCAATGGCCCCATGCCCTAGGCCAGCTCCCTGAAGGACAGGCACAAATCAGTAGAGGCTGGTTCTGCTCTAGGCCTGCAGACTTGCTGTGGGACTTTGGCCAGTTACCCCTCTGCAGAGCTCAGTCCTTCATTTGCTCTATGGAGACAGCTTTCCTGTGCTCTCTGCCTAAGGACACAGTGTGAGATAGATGTGTGTGTGTGTGTGTAAAGCCAAAAGAGTTGTTTTCATGTCCATTATGCAACTTGTGTCTGGGAGAGAGGCTCAGTAGGAGCTGTATATTTGTGATTCTCTGAAGATACACCCCATGTTATCCCATGAGTTCCAACCACCAGTTTGGCCCTCCTGGGGTTTTAAAAAAATGCAGAGGTTCTATTTTCTCATTTTTCTGCAGATATAACTAATGTTTATTCTAATGAAATGAACTGTGGCCTAGCCCCTCCCTCGCCCCACCCTGCTGGGGTTGAAATGAACTTCTTATGGAAAACAGGGCAGATTAGGTCCTCCAACATCATTGTAGGCAAGTTCTATTATTTGTTTGCACTAATACATAAAATTTCAGAAAATATTAAATTTCTACCCATTTGTTCTTATCTTCTTACTTGAGCCCTAGAAAGCCAGGACACTTCTTCCTTTTGCATCCAAGAGGGTGTGGCCAGCAGTGGCAGCTCCACCAGGAGTTGCTGCTTGGGTGCTTGTTGGTTTCCTAGGTCCTGGGTGCTGCCCTTCAACTTGAGGGCAAACTTTGCACCCACCTTGGTAGACCTGCTCCACCGGCAGCCTTGGGATCACGGCGAGTGCGGGCATGCGTAGAACATCTCAGTTGCAAAATACTTGTGCAAACCTCATCTCATGAAATCCCAATGAGACCTCCAGGGAATGGACTTCTGCAGGGCAGAAAAGATTTTCAGACAGACAAACTGCAGGGCAGAGACTCTGTCTATGAGTTAGTTCACAGAGCCTGGACCAGAATGCTCAGCACCGCCAGCCCCTCCTCTCTTTGCTGCACAGACACCTCCTCTGTATAAGGTGCCTCACTCATTTCCCACACAGAACCCTCGCAGGGGCTGCCTCTTCTACTGGGATGCCTCTGGGAGCTGTAACCCCTCAAAGTCCACCTCTTGGAGGTCTTTGATGTTGCTTCCACCCCAGAATTACCCTGTGTTCGTGCAGCCTTTACTAACCATAAAGATTACACAACCAGGAGAAGATGAATTAAGCCACTCGGCAAGGCTTTATTGGAATGCACGCCCTCGGACCAAACTCCCATTCACCAGAGCGGGTCCGGAAGAATGGCGCCGGAGATTCTGTGCACAGAGAATTTTAAGAAAACCTGGTCAGGAAGGGGAGGGCTTGGGGACAGGAAGAGAAGGCCAGAGTTCTTCCTGGATAGGTCAGGAAAACTCGCTGATTGACAGAAGGCGTGTCTACTAGTGACGTCACATCTGGCTTGCTTCTCAGCTGCTGACCGGTTCCCCTAATTGGGCATCTTAGACCCTGACCAGACCTAACACTAACCAGTTCACAAATTTGGCCTGACTTGCTGTCTTGTGACATCTCATACTGTTGCTTTTTAAGATCATTGGGCCACGGGCTGTCACTTTAACCTTGTATCTCTTGTCTTCTCAACTAGCCTGTCGGCGCCAGGGAGGAAGGATCCACCTCCACTCATCCATTACTTCCCTCATGCACTCATTCAAGAATTATTCTATGTCGGGGCTGAGGGTATGGCTCAGTGGTTGAGCGCTTGCCTCACATACATTGAGGCACTGGGTTCGATCCTCAGCACCACATAAAATAAATAAAGATATTGTGTTCATCTACAACAAAACAAAATATTTAAAAAAAAAAAAGAATTATTCTATGTCATCCCAGGAATAAGTCAACGATTGTGAGGAATGAGCTTCCTGCCCTCACAGAGCTTGTAATCCTTGCTGTTCTTTATATCCCCACAGCAGCAGGTATAACCTATCTGGAACCAGTGGACAAGACCTAATAGTGACAGTCTCTGGCCAACAAATTCTAGTCTGTCTCTTTGATCTGGTCAAAGTCCAGCAGGGACCATTTTTACATAGAAAAGCAAGAAAGACCACAGAGACATTTGTGTGAGGTGGATTCTGAATGGCAAGCCCAGAAAGGAATCCTGCTGGGCCTGCTCCTGGGATACATTGGGAGCCCCACATATGAAAGAGTCACAAGCCCTTAGGTCCTCAAGTGGCCTTAGTGCTCACCAAAGGAATGTTGGTAGCACAGATGGGGCGACTGAGGCACACGGAGGTTTGTGGTTGGTCTGGAACTGGACTCCCAGCACAGTATTCTCCTAGTCCCTCATTAAAGCATGATTTCCAGAGAAATTGAATGGGCTGGGGGTCCCGAGATGAGACAACCTCTATACAAGACTGCTTAGAAACTAGTGGGGGCAGGTGAGATAGATTATTTTAGAGAGGAGGGATAATGGGGGCTCAGATGTATTTAAATAAAGGACATGTGGCTGGGCGCAGTGGCACACACCTGTAATCCCAGCACTTAGGGAGGCTGAGACAGGAGAATCGCGAGTTCAAAGCCAGCCTCAGCAATGGCGAGGCGCTAAGCAACTCAGTGAGACCCTGTCTCTACATAAAACACAAAATAGGGCTGGGGATGTGGCTCAGTGGTCCAGTACTCCTGAGTTCAATCCCTGATGCCAAAGATAAATAAATAAATAAAAATAAAGGACATGTGTTTAGCACACGCCGCACGAGTGCTGAACACACTGCCTCTCTGAGAGAACATCACACGGAGTCACCCCACAGCCACATGCTAGACATCTTCCAAACCTTCAGGCCACAAGCTGGTGTGCAGACACTACACTTCGTGCTGGGAGACCAGGCCTGGGCCTTGGGGTCTCCTGGAGCAATGGCTGCCATGGCAACTAGAAGGTACAAGACCCTCTGTCCAGACTGCCAAGTCCTTGGGGGATTTTAGCCAACCTAGAATAGAAGAGATTTTAAGAACATTGATGACATCGGACTTGTGGTCAATCTTGCTGAAGGAAAGCCCCAGCAGCGTTTAATTTTCTTTTAATAAGAGTGAGTCATATAGTGCAAACTGAGACAGTTCAAGAGAGTAAACAAGGAAAAGTCTCTCTCCTTCCTCAGTCCTGCCCCAAACAGGAAGAATTTGTTTATTGCTCCTTAGGGGGCTGGAGAATTCTCATTTGACTGCAGGAAACAAAAGGCTACCCTCCAAGGGTGGGGCCTCGGATAGCTTTTGTTCTTTCTTGATAAATCAAAAACAGCAAAAAATGATACAAATTAATTTCTCAGTGAATTGATGTCCTACGTTAAACCCTAAATAAATACTTCTCCTTTAATTCAGGTATGTCCTGATAGAGTGAAAGGAAACTGTAGTGAGAAATAAAGGCGAGAGATAAATCAGCTTTGGAGGAGGAGCAGGCTAGAAAAGGGAACACTTGTGGTGGCCCCCGAAGGTTGAGTGGTTGTTCACCAAGTGAAGAAATGAGGAAAGCTATCAAAACTTTGGTTCTAAAACTATGGTCCAGAGATTTCCCCCATTGTACCAAGTTGCCGAGGTCCCAACCCCTCTACATCTCCAGGATTTAAAGAGAAGGTCCAGGTGGACATGGAACCTGGAGAGAGGTGGTAATCCTTCCCAGGACACATTTGCTCAACCAGGAGCCTGTGCTGTGTGAATGTGCCTGAACCACCATATGGTCCACTGCTCTGCCCCTGGGCCCAGGGATCCAGGAACAGCAGGGACTGCTGCTCCAGGAAGCCTCCTTGCTCAGGCTGTGGTCTCTCTGTGTGCAAAGGAGGAGGGGAAGAGAAGAGGGGCAGAGGAAGAGGAAACGAAAGAAAGGCAAGGTGGGGACAGAGGCAGGGAAAGCACATCAGTTCTGCCTTGGGGACAGTTTCAGGCCACCACCCTGAGAACCAGAGAGGAGTAGTCTTCAGGGTCTAATATTTCCTTTCTCTGGGATTCTCAAGATCTTGGCACCTCTTAAAAAACAGAAAGCAAGAATAATATGTTTATTTCTTCTAACAAAACGCCTACATTTGTAGCTACTGATCTTATTCCAAGAACCAATTCCTAGGAAGTTGGATTTAGACATAAATTTATAGAGTTCTTGGATCAACTTGAGATTCCTTCCCCATTTAAGCCAAAAGGCACCACACCCAATGCCTCCTCCTCCTCATGTTCGGGATGGGGCCCTGAGTCTCCACTTTCCAGCCCCCTCCTCAGGTGGAGGGTGGTGGAAAGGGCCTTGTCTTGGGCAGTGGGGGACTAGGGTTCTGGTGCCAGTTCCAACTCCTGGGTCTCCTCAAGGAAACTACATCCACCCCATGGGCCTCAGCTTTCCCCTCTAGAAATGAAAGCCACCACTAGATCTTTCATAGAAAACAAATCTACATACACAATTTGGAGAGGTCAGTTCAAATTCACCCACAAGTGAAAATGATTTTTAAGTGGTTGAAAGTCACTGAAATGAAGAATCTCTAAGTCATCTCTAAGCATCTCTAAACTCAAAGGTGGGCATGCAGGCACGAGGACCATAGAGTTTTCTTTCTGCAGCCAGGTGCCCACAGCCATCCTCCATTTCCCATCATGTCTCATACATGTCACCTAGGCCCCACTCAGCATAGTGGTGGCAACTGGCCCTCTCTGCACATGTTTCTGATGACCAGAACAGTGAGACTTTTAAGCTAGCATGCCAGAGAGGAGGGACAAGAGGAGCACGGCACTGCCCAGCAGGACCCCTCCAGGAAGGAAGGAGAAGAGAAACAACCACATACTGGTGTAACCTGCGAGGGGCTGAACTTGGGGTGTCTCAAGGGAACCTGATAAACTCATAGGGGCAGGTTTAGCAGCTCTTTTTATTTTATTTTTTCAATTTCAGTACCAAGGATTGAACCCAAGGGTGCTTAACCACTGAACCACATCCCCAGCCCTTTTTTATTTTTTTTGTTTTGAGACAGTCTTGCTAAGTTGCCTAGAGCCTCACTAAGTTGCTAAGACTGGCTTTGAACTCTCGATCCTCCTGTCTCAGCCTCCTGAGCCACTGGGATTATAGATGTGCACCATCATGCCCAACAGCAGCCCCCTTTTTAGAGGAAAAAGAAACGAGGAACAGAGAAAGGAAAGAGGTGGGCTTCATGCATTAAGAGAAAGGCCAAAAGGGCCAATTCTGTGGGAGGTGGGGTGAGCAGGAGCACCAGGACGATGACCTCTAGTATCAGCTGGGGTCACACGCACTTGGCTGTTTCTGCTTCAAGAAGAATAATTAAAATTCTTTCACAGGAACTTGAGGGAAAGAAGGTGGTTGAGGGCAACCAAAATAACCTTTTGAACGAGCAAAATGAACTGCGTGTTGCGGGCCGGGTGCTTCCTCATGTGTTATTTCACTTAATCCTCATAACCATGTGGTTGGAAGTCCAGGGCAGATGTGTAGCATCTACAGAAACTCAGGCTCAGAGTCTCAGTGACCCGCCAGGGTGGGGTGCAGGCTGGTTCAAGGTCAGCTCTTCTCACTCACTCACAGGTCTCCATCCTCTCATGGATCCACTAGAAACACTAAACAGCTCATTGTCCCACAGAGGTCTTTGAGTGCAGGACCCCCTGCTGGTTATCATTTGTTCTGGTCCCTGAGTGCAGAGCAGATACTTAGAGCCGAAGTGCAAGTGTTTCCCATCCCATTGCAAAATAGTTGAAGCCACTTTTGTGAATTCTTCTTTTTCATCTCTCTCTTACATTTTCCCAATGGCATGCCCCTATGTGACAGAACTGCCCAACAGCAGGAGAACAACTTTTCTCCTACCCCCGGCCCCCTTCCCCGAGGTGACATCATTCATGGAGTTTTGTTTATGTATAGATATGTGGCATGATTACCAAGCTGCCCAGCCCCACCGCACACAGACCCTGGCACGCAGAGACGCACATCTACACCAGTGAAGTCTGAGCGAGGTCTGTGGGCTTGTGCCATTGTGATTTCCTGGGTTGAAAACTGGAATAGAGGTATTTTAAGATGTCACTGGGAGAAGCTGGATGAAGGGTACAAGAGACTTCTCTGTACAAGGTTTGTAACTTCCTGTGAATCTATAATTATTTCAACATAAAAAGTTGAAAACAGCAACAAGGTTGGAGTCTTCTCCATCCTGGTGATTTTCTCCCAGCCTCTCATGTAAGGCATGGTCCTAGAGGCAATCAATAAACATGAGCTGAAGAAACAGTCTCTCCTTTCTGGGCCTCAGTCTTCCCATCTGTACGATGAGACCACTGGTCTAAGCAACCTCAGAGGACTTTCCTTTGCTTACATTATGTCATTTGGGCCATGCACAGCCTACCAGCTCCTCCTTGGTGGGCTTTTTATGCTCTCAGCAGAGAACTGCATAGGCCTAGGACGAAGATTCACTCACTCTCTGGCCTGCCTCTGCTCTCAAATGGGTCACACCCCAGGATCCAGATTGCCCCCATCCTGTCTTCTGAGGTAATGGTAACCATGAGGCAATTGTGTAATCACGATGGAGGTTGGGGGTGCAGCTGTTGGATGGGCGTGCCTGAATTCTGACTCCTGTGCTGTCGTGCTTAGTTGCACGTACGCAGGCCTTGGTTTCCTTATGTGTGAAATGGAATAGCAAGGGCCTCAACAGATTTTGCTGAGGATTCAATAAGACGATCACAGAGAGTGCAGGCTTGGGTCTGTGCCGGACGCTTAATGGTGCCTGAGGCTTGTCTTAATCATTCAGTGTGACACAGAAATGACTGTCGTGAAGGTTTGCTATATACATGGCATGCCATGTGGGGCCACATGGGGCAGCGCCAGGATGATCAAGAGACAGAGAGGAGAAAGTGTGAGGGCAGCAAACTTTACTGTGGCCTTTGCTGATGTTCCTGAACCTTGACCTCTTCTTCTGTGAAAAGGGTATGACTCTCCTTTACTACTTAGAGTGGTTTTCTTCACTTTCACCTGGCCTGCCCTGGCCTGCACCCAACGGACTATGCCTCGCCTCAGTCCACACCCCTCAGGCAGAGACGTGGCAACCCTTTAGTCATTGAAGGCCCACATCAGCTGATCTGTGAGACTAGGGAGACAGTTAGCTCTGAAAGCTTTCCACATCTCAGCTCTCCTTTGTCCATCTGCAAACCCACTCTGGCTTGTGGTTTGGGATGTAGAGCAGCAAGTTTCAAGGAATTAAGAGGATGTGCAGGAGAAAAGGGTAGAGTGGCTGAGTGTGTGTGCATATGTGTGTAAACTTGTGCGTGTGCATAGAGGCTGGTGGGGAGTGGGCAGCCAGGGCCTGTGTGGATGCATTAAAGTGTCTAGAACACAATTCTAAGTACTCCCCCCACTGTGTCCACCAGAAGAAAAGGTCTGCTCTGGAGCTTCTATAGGGCTCCATAATGATCATCATCTAATAACAAGCTGCACTGTCATTCCCTAGAGCTTTTCTTGATTGATGGAAGCTTAGCTGAAACAGAAATGGCTGCTTCTCTGTTCTCCCTCTAATCAAAGGGTAGCCATCATTCACCTGGGACAGGACAGAGCATTGGGCTCAGGTAACACCACTGTTCATACTTCATTCATTGGACAAAATCAGTGTGAGGGTCCTCAAAGACAAGCAAGAAGTGGAGGACTCTTTTGGTCTCTTGAAGCTGATTTGTTTTGACCATAGGGTAACCAACTCGTCCGGATTTGCCTGGGCCTTTCTCCATTCAGCACTGAAGAGCCCATACTGAGAGACTCCTGGTCTCAGGCAAACCAGTGGTTGTTCACCTTATTTGGACACTGGCACAAGCCCCTTTCCAAAGGCTGCTGAGGCTAACATGGCACAGACCAGAACTCTTCTGCAAGATTTACCAGTGGTCTGACTGAGGTAGTCTCAGGCACATATGCCACACATAGCTTTCTGAGTAGTTAGCACTTAGCAACAACAGCTGAGTCAATCTCAGCAGTTCAAATTAGATCATTACCAGCTGGAAACACTCAGATCAGAAGGTCACCAAGGGACCAGAAAATCATGCTTATGGAATGAGAAGAGGAGAGGTCAGAGAGGAAATCATGAACTTCTTTTGAAGGACAGGATCATGGCTGGAAAAAGAAATGAAACAGGAAGCTCCAGGAGATGAGGCATACTTATGTGTGTGTGTGTGTGTGTGTTACTGGGGACTGAACCTGAACCCAGGGTGCTCTACCACTGAGCTACATCCCCAGCCTTTTTATTTTCATTTTTTGAGACATTTTATTTTCAATTTTTGCTAAATTGCTTAGGATGGCATCAAACTTGTGATCCTCCTGCCTCAGCCTCTTAAATCTGGAAATATAGGCTTGTGCCATCATGCCCAGCTAGTATGTATGTTTTTAATAAAGGAATACAAGAGTAAACTCCCATTCCCAGATGACTGATAAGATCACTGCACAGCCTACATGCTCTGGTGATGATCTCTGCCACAGGATTGCCAAGAAAAATGTACCAGAGGATACAGGGCACTGCTAGAATAATATCTGGAATACCAGGAAGACTGGTTCTGTGGGGAGGCTGAAAGTTAAAATCTCAGCTAAGCTTTTCCACCCACTCCCACCTGCCCCAGAGTGCCACTCTTTTGAGCTCCAGGCTCCTGCTAGATTAGTATGGCTGATGTGCTCCTTCCAGCATATCATGATTGTTTACCAGAATATTCTGCCATGTTTACAAGATCTGGGAGATTGCAGACCAGGAGGAAATGGGGAAGACAGTCAGTAGAACAAAGGCCAATTTGATGACTTGCTCATTGAGGGCAATGCCTCCATTGAAGGGACTGAGGGAGAAGGTACAGAAAGCACAGTAAGCTTAGTATCAACATGGACCATCACTCGCAGGAAATGAGCTTCACAAAAGTAATCTGCAAGAAGAACCTCAAAGTTTACATGAAACCCATCAAAGACAAGGGTGAAGAAGATAGCCCTGACACAGTAAGAACTTTTAAGAGGTGGGTCACAGAGTAAATCAAGCACATCCTTGCTAATTTCAAAAACTGCCCAGCTCCATTTGGCGAAAGCATGAACAGGTGGCATGGTTGCTCTGCAGGAGTACGGTGAGGGTGGTGTGGGTGAGGCCCAGGGCAAGAGAGGACTCCACCACAGGTCCAGGCTGTGAGCAGTGCTGGCAATTAGACTGTAGGACTCAGCCTATCCCCGGTGCTAGAGATAAATCCATGGGAGATAAGTACACTAGAAAGAGTCTCTGGCAAACCCTAATAAGAAGCTGGTAATTCAGACCTCCAGGGTCCTAGGGCAAAGTCATGCCTTGTGCAGCAGAGACACAAGGACAACTTTAACCTGAACATATAATCACGGACCATTAAGTGACTATAAAATGAACAATCCATCATGAGGTGGATGTTGTCAAATCCACCATGTTAAAAGATTGGACTGTTATAGCAGTAACCCATCATACGGTGGAAATGGCATATTCGGGATTGGTTCTAAACAGGCACAGAAGACACAAATAAACTCTATCAGTAGTGATCAATATTGCCAAGACTCCCTCATCTGCTGTTATTGGTGCTTCAGCTCAAACCTTATAGAAGTTCCCTTATAACTAGACAAAAGAGAATGAAAGCCCCTGGGTCTGATTTGGGGCTGGGTCAGCATGGTACATTGGTATGAGCCAGTAAGGACAGCTGCTGCAATTAGGAGTGAGCCTCAAGTACAAGATTGGATGCTGGGGGTCAGGGTAGACCCTCTCAGCCAGTAGAGTTTTGAGAAGAACATTTAATTACCATTTTGCATGGAGGAAGTAATGATCTCTTACCCAAGAGCCCATGTATATCCTTAGGGACAAATGACCTGAAAGGTACAAATGAAACTAGGGAAAAGACATGTAAATGTTCTATAAGGGCAGGCATAAGTGATTCTCCATCAATATCTACCTGAGAGCGTCCACTTTAGAGGAGATACCGAACAAAACAATAAAGAGGACAGTCCAAAAAGTGGATGTCACTAGGATGTGTCTTTGGCCACCTCAGTTCTTAGAAAATGGTCTCATCAATGAAGTAGCTATAGTATCAGGGGTGAGGACATGTGCAGGCTCAATACTGCAAGCCCCCTTTCAGCAAAGCCGATCTAGTTATTGCTGCCAACTGCCTGATTATAGAGCAACCCAGACTGAACCTTAGCCATCAGCAGGATATCATCTCTTGAACAGAACAGGCAGATAACTAAATCAAATTCCCCCATCTGCAGGGGAGAATGATTCATCCTTCCTGAGATTGGCACCTTTTCAGGATCTGGGTTTTTCTTTCCTGCCCATAGTACTTCTGCCAACATTACCATCAGAATGTCTGCTTTACAAACATGGGATCCTGTGTAATATCACCTTGGACTAAGATAACCATTCTATAGTGCAGGAGTTATAACAGTAGGCACGTAGTCTTGGGATCTTTTGAGTCTAACATACTTTCCAAAGTGACTTAGGTCTTTGGCTTGATTCAGGACCTAATGCAGTGGCCTAAGCACTGGAGAGTGGCTTGAACAGTCTGCTAGAGTGTATAAATGAAGGCTAACTCAGTCACGGCCATGCTGTTCTTAGACTGGTTCTTCTCCCAGTACCTTCCTCAGAGTAGTGCCACCATGCCCCAGAATGGAATTCCAGAGAATCCTAAATATGAACCTTCTAGACTGTCATATTTTTAAGCTAGGAGGACAGAACTTATTTTAACTGGCTTTTATCTTTTTTTAAAATTTTTTTTAGATGTTGATGGATCTTTCTTTTATTCATTTATTATTTATATGTGGTGCTGAGAATCGAACCCAGTGCCTCATGCATGCTAGGCAAGTGCTCTACCACTGAGCTACAGCCCCAGCCCCGGCTTATATCTTGATATAAACATTTTGTTTCGAATATTTAGAATTAATGGTTGTAGTCTTCCATTTGTACCCTTTTCCTGGTCTCCACAAATATTAGGAGAATGGTTAATGACAAGTCTCCAGGAATATGTAAAGATTCAGGAATATGGGAAGTCCCCTGGCATACCTAAAGGGTCCAAAGATCAGAATGGATCTATTATGTGCAACTTGCTTAGTATCCCTTCTTTATCAACCATATTCCCTAGAACAGCCTGGAAGACACGCTTTCACCTTGAGGTGGGAGGGACCAGCATCCTTGAAGAGCTCTGCCTTGGTTGTACTCTCCAAGGTGATGATAACAGTGCGAGATGATGAGATTAGGTTCTCTGTTCACAGTGGGCCAGTGGGATTTGGAAATAGCAGAGACCAGGTGAGCACAGTTATCACATAGCACAGGAATGGAGTGGCAAACAAAGGGTTTTGTCCTCATGGATCTCTGCCCATGGCTAGGTGATCACTGGATCCCAAATGTGAACTACACATGCAGTCTACTAAAAGATGTTAGATATGTCTGTGGAGGAAAACTCTGGTTTTAGGGGACAAAAGTCTGTCTTGAGCCACTGTATGGGAATTTACAACCTCCTATTCATGCCCCATACCTAAGCTAGTCCACAAATCCCTGGCTAAGAAACAAGGTTTTAGAGGAAGGACCTATAATGTGGTCATAGGTGTATTCTCTGAATCTCCTCATCTTTTCCTGAGAGACTTGTAGTAATTTCATAGGGTAGCAGAGTACTATGAAAAAAAAAATTACCCACAACTTCCAAGAGTTGTTAGAGACAGAACCTAAGTGATCCTGATCCTGACACCTAGCATGTGACTGTGGTCTGCCTGTCAGGGTGGACCCGAAGTACAACTAGGAAAGCAAAGCAAAACACCTGTAATTGCAAAACCCCCTGCAACAGTAAACCAACAGTGATACCATGTCCCTGGAATTGCAGAGATCATTGCCATCCTCAAAGACATAAGAGATGCAGGGGTTGTGGTTCCTGCTGCACCCCCATCTAATGAGTGCAAAAAGCCAGATGGGATGTGGAAGATGGGTGGAGAGCATCACAGACCTCATGAGGGCAAGCCATTGGCAGCTGAAATCCCTGATACACAATGTTAGAGCAAATCCACACAATCCCTCCCTTCCTAGAAAATGGATTTTCCCCTCTTTTCTATCAGTTAAACAAAAACTTAGAAGCAGTTTGCTTTTATATAGCAGGAACTATAGTACCTTGTAATACCACAGCCCAGAAGGATCTCAGCATCCCAGAGGACAGGATGTTGGCCCATTACTCTGGTGTCAGAATACTACATGGACCTGTGACTCGAAAGGAGGAAGCATCCTGCATGCCTTAGTATAACATGTGTGCCTGCTGGTGGAAATAAACCTCATAGTTCAGTGGCCTATCACATGAGTGAAGTTTCTAGAAGTTCAATGGTCCAATGTATATTGTAATATCTTCTTTAAAGTAAGACACAGTTGCACTGCCACTGTAAAGGACAAAGCACTGAGCATGGTGAACTGTTTGAATTATGGAGGCGACCTATGTCACTGCTGCTCATGCTGCTGCAGCCTATTTAGTGGGTAAGATCTCTGCATGGCATGACCGTCTATGAAGAAAATCCCAAAGAATCTCCAAATTCCCCTAGAACTAAAAAGGGAATACAGTAAGGTCACAGGATATAAGATTAACATAGTAAAAACAATCTCATTTTTTATGCACAGACAATGGACAAGAGGAAACCAAAATTATAAACTATTGATAATCACTTCAAAAAATGAAATACTTAGGATAAATCTAACAAAACACATATAGGATTGGGTGCGGTGGCACACGCCTATAATCCCAGTGGCTTGGGAGGCTGAGGCAGGAGGGTTGTGAGTTCAAAGCCTCAGCAATAGCAAGCCCCTAAGCAACTCAATGAGAACCTGTCTCTAAATAATATGTAAGAAAGGGCTGAGGATGTGGTTAAGTGCCTCTGAGTTCAATCCTTGGTAATAAATAAATAAATAAATAAATAAATAAATCATGTATAGGATCTGTATGATGATAGTTACAAAATGCTAATGAAATATATCAGAGAAGACCTAAATACATGGAGAGACACGATGTGTTTATGGATTGGAAGACTCACATAGTAAAGATGTCAATTTTCCCCAAATTGATCTATATGATTAACATAATTACTATCAAGATTTCAGCAAGGTTTTTGTGTTTGTTTTTGTATATAAAGACAGGCTAATTCTAAAATTTACATGGAAAGGGGAAGACTCTAGAATAGCCAAACAATTTCGAATAGAATAAAGTGGAAGGAATCACTCTTCTCAGTCTTAAGCCTGACTATATAGCTATAGTAATCAAGAGAGTGCAGCATCTGCACAGAGAGAAATAGACCAATGGAGAACTAGAAATAGATGTGCACAAACATGCCCAATTAATTTTTGACAAAGGAGCACAGTATTTCAACTGAGGATGGATAGATGTCCCCTCCCCCCACCTCCAAATGGTGCTAGAGCAATTGAGCATACAGAGATTTTAAAAAACTGAACCTTGACTAATACCTCACACCTACAAAACTTAACTCAAAATGGACCACAGATTTACATACAAAATATAAAACTCCAAACTTTCAGAAGAAAGATATGAGAAAACCTTTAGCACCTAGGACAAGGCAAAGAATTATTAGACTCAATGCTAAAAGTATAATCCATGAAAGAAAAAAATTGATCAAGTGGACTGCATCAAAATTTAAAAGTTTTGGCTGGGTTTGTGGCTCAGTGGTGGAGCGCTTGCCTAGCATGTGTGGGGCCCTGAGTTCGATTCTCAGCACCACATATAAAAAACAAATAAAGTCCATTGACAACTAAAAAAAAATTAAAAGTTTTGCTCTGCAAAAGTCCCTGTTAAGATAATGAAAAGAACTTATGGACTGTGGGAAATATTTTAAAATCTCATATCTGACCAAGGACTTATATCTAAACAATGTAAAAAATTCTCAAAACTCAACATCACACAAATAATCCAATTGGAAAGTGAGCAAAAGACATGCCGAAACATTTCACTGAAGAGGACATCAACAAATAAGCTCATGAAAAGATGTTGGACATCATTAAGCATTACTTAATGCAAACTGAAATAAGCTATCACTACACATCTATCAGAAAGACAAAAATAGTGATACTACCAAATGTTAGTCAGGATGCAGAGAAATTTGATTGCTTATACATTGCTGGTGGCAATGTCAAGTGGTGAAGCCATTCTAAGAAGAGTCTGGCAGGTCCTTATGAAACTAAAAATGTGACTGCCATCCAACCCAGCAATTGCAGTCTTAGGTGTTTTCTCAGAGAAATGAAAACACATTTATGTTTACACAAAAACCTGAACATAAATGTTCAGAGCAGCTTTACTTAAGTAGCAGCTCAAAACATTCGACTAGTCAATGTTTAAACAAACTAGTAAATCTATGCCATGGAATATTATTCAATAATAAAAAGAAGAAAACTCCTTTGAATGAACCTCAGAAGAATTATCAAGCAGTTTTAGTC
This sequence comes from Geosciurus inauris, assembly GCA_004024805.1. NCBI lineage: Eukaryota > Metazoa > Chordata > Mammalia > Rodentia > Sciuridae > Geosciurus > Geosciurus inauris. The sequence continues at coordinate 49,148 of PVHX01002295.1, forward strand.
AGCTTTATTGCTGTTGTGTCTACAAAGACCCAATCAGAATAATTTCAGGGAAGGAAAAGTTTATTTGGGGCTCACAGTTTCAGATGCCTCAGTCCATAGACAGCAGGCTCCATTCCTCAGGACTCGAGGTGAGGTAGGGTATCATGGTGAAAGAGTGTGGCAGAGGAAAGCAGCTCACATGATGATCAGAAAGCAGAGAGACTCCACTTTCCAGATACAAAATATGAACCCCATTGCCACACCCCCAATTCCCACCCCCTCCAGCCACAACCTACCACTTCAGTGACCACTCAGTTAATCCCTTCAGGGGATCAATTCACTGACTGGGTTAAGACTCTCACAACCCAATCATTTCTCCTCTAAATTTTCTTGTATTGTCTCACATATGAGCTTTTGGGGGGCACTTCACATCCAAATCATAACAAGCATCAACCTCAAAAGAATACATGCTACATGCTTCCTTTTGTATAGCATCTGTGAAATAATAGAATTATAGAGATGGAAAATAGGTATGTAGTTGCCAAGGGAAAAGGAGAGGAGAGGGCAAGGTATGGAGGCAGATATGGTTTTAAAGGGAATCTTGTGGTAATGATAAAGTTAAGCATGTTGGTTGTGGTGGTGGGTTACACAAAGCTACACATGATAGAACTGCAGAGCTATTCACACACACATACACACATGGACTTAAATGTGAATGAGCTCTATAGATTGTACCAATGCCAATTTCTTACATTATTTTTCTGCCATTATGCCAGATGTTGATATTGGGTGAAGTTGGATAACAGGTGCACAGACCTTCTCTTTACATTTCCTTGCAACTTGCCTATTTCAAATAGGGCCTAAAATAAACAAGGATTCTGTAACAGGACCAGGGTGATGTACAAGGTCCCCTAATTCTTGGACCTATAACCCAGCAGACACATGTCTGTGGTGGCAGAGATCATATATACAGACTTTGGCAAAACCATTAAGCAGCACAGAGCAGATCATACAAGTTTTGGCGTAAAGCCACACCCTTCACTGCCAACAGAGAACAGAACCTGACTTGTTGCTAGACCCTGGGAGTAACTACAGGCCTAATCATGGGACACCAAATGACCATGAGACCTGAACCTCTATTATGAACTGTTCATGACCTAAAGTCATAAAATCAGACAAGCAGAGTAGAGTGATGTTACAAAAAGGAAATGCTTTAGACCCAGTCCAAGCAGGTCTGAAATGCCCAAATATACTCCACAAGACTCCTCTATGGTACTTTTCCCCCCCCCTATGCTAGGAATGGAACCCAGGGCTTCATGTGTGCTGGGAAAGTGCTCTACCACTGAGCTACATCCCCAGATCCCCACCTGCCTTTTTTTTTTTTTTAAATCTTTATTTATTTTTATGTGGTGCTGAGGATTGAACCCAGTGCCTCACGCATGCAAGGCAAATGCTGTATCACTGAGCTACAATCCCAGCTCCCCCACCTGGCTTTTTAAAAAAATATTTTGAAACAGAATCTTGCTAAGTTGCCAAAGCTGGCCTTGAACTTGTGATCCTCCTGCCTCAGCCTCCCAGATAACTAGGATTACAGGTGAGCATGACCACACCTGGCTACCTGCTAATATGAACAAACTGCCTATAGTGGGGAGTTCTCTAAGATCATTAATGCAAGAAGAAAAACAAGTCTATTCTACAGCTCTGGGTGCTGGCATCGTTCAGAAGTAGGCAGCCACAGTCCTGTCCTGGGTTGAATTGTGTCCCACGAAATAGATACTGTAGATTCCTAACCCCCAGTACTGTAGGATGTGACCCTATTTGGAGATAGGACCTTCAAAGGTAATGAGGTCATTAAGGTGGATGCTCATCCAATTAAAATTGGATCTAAAGGTGGGTGTCCTTATCAGAAGGGAAATTTGGACACAGATCTGTGCCCAAGGGATAGGCCATGTGAAGATGAGGGCAGGGATCAGGGTGAGATTTCTACAGGCCAAGGAGCATCATAGGAATGCCAGCAAACACCAGAAGCTAGGAGAGAGGACTGGAGCATTTGCTTTCCTCTCAGCCCTGAGAAGCAACCCTTCCCAAACCTTAATTTTGGACTTGGATCCTCTAGAACTGGGAGATAAGAAATTTCTGTTGTGTAAGCCACCTATTTTGTGGTATTTTGTTATAGCAGCCCCAGAAGATTTGCACAAATCTCCAGGATGGTTCCGAAAAGCAGTGCTGAGAAGTCCTTTCAGAGGGCACTTTGTGACTTTGTGCAGGAGGAGAGATGGCCTGAGGTGTGGATCAATACCTGACCATGGGCAGTGACTCACGGATAGGGATGGGTTTCTTTTCTTTTCTTTCTTTCTTTCTTTTTTTTTTTTTTTGAAGTGTTTTAATATAACATGACCAAACCCATTGCTCCAATTTCACACACAATTCCTATTTTATTATCTGGGGTTCCCTGCCCAGCCCAGTTTTGAAGCAGCCAACAGAGTGGCAGTTGGATTTCTACATGACATGGAGAAAACATGAAAATATTCACTAATACCCTCAAAAGGAAAGCATACTGGAACCACCCAGTAAACAGCTGTCACACTTAACAAGCTCCATCCAGATACTCTTGCTTCTATAAACCCACGTAATCCCCTGTTCAATGAGACTATGTCCCAAGTCAAGGAAGAATCAACTTCTTTCTGTTCAGAATACTTTTACTAAAACAGAGGAGTGTTCAATATACTTCAGAGTGAATGTCTTTAAAATACCAAAGTAAAAGAAAAACACATTTAAATGTACTTAAAGTAAAACACTGGTTATCTGGAAAATTAAATTTTTATGGAAACAGTTAAAAAATCCTATCATATGAGGCATAACTTTTTACAGTTTTACCATGAACATCCAAATAAATTTAGCAAGATATGCTTAGATGAATTAACATTTCCTACTATTTACACATTGTTTTGAATTCTCTTACTATTCCAATTTTAGAATTACTATCCTAACCAAAATTTTTTAATTGAAAAAATAAGACTACAACTAGAGATTTAACAACATTCTTTTAACTCTATTCTGGACAAGTTTTGTGATTATTTCATAACCATATTAGTAGGTTAATTAGTTAATTAGTTATTCCATCTAAAATAATTACCCAGAGGTAAAGAAACATGTCTTATCTTGTATTTGTCAAAATTCTTGCTCTTCATTAAGTTAAAACATATTTTAGTTTGTATCCTTTTCCTTTAAGCAACTTCCCTATTGGTGAAGCCTATTGCTAGTTATACCTTTTTCAAGTTTTGTTTTCTAAACAAGAAAGAGAACCATGGCACATCTGTAGCTGACATTTTAACAATGATCTATGACCTATCTGCCTGTCACCTATCTATCTGCCTATTTATCTCCTTCCTTCTTTTCTCCTCCTCTTCTTTCCCCAAACAAGAATTCCAGCTTTTTTAATCAATGAGAAAAAACTACAAACTCCTGAACCAAAATTTTATTTTAAATTATTAGATTTTCAGTGCATATGAAAATTCCAGAACATGACATATAAAGATGTTAGTGCATTAAACTATAATAAAAATACCTTTAAACATCTTTTGAAATCATTAATATGCTTATTTTCCTGTGAATGAATACAGTTTGCTTAAACCAACTTTATCGTGGAATATCAAGTAGGTTTAAAATTTTTATATTATTGCTTAATAACTTCTTAATAAGGTTTTGAGTTTCTACTTGACCTGCACATAATATTTTTTTCATTGTACTGAATACTACATTAGCTTTTTCTCTCATCTCTGCTGGAACATATTTAATATCTAGATATTCTGGTAATCTAGATCTAGAATCATACAGCATATTAATAACAGTTTCAATGTCATTAAATTGATTACTGGTGCGTCCTTGTGCCAACGCCTCGGATGAGTACATTTTTTCTAATCTATATTCTGCTGCTTCTGCTAGAGCAAGGCTTCGTTTCAGAAGCTCTTTAGAGGCTTTAATGTACTCTTTATACTCTGGATTATTGCTGTCACCAGGAGGTGCCTGTTGCACTTGTGAATATATTTCTGAGATTTTTCTCAAAATGGCATCATTATTCATATTCTCTGAGTGTTGCTCATATATTGGCACTTTAAATCTGCCTAATGCAGATCCACCTGAGAGCTGGGGAACATCTTCTGATTCTGTCCAGATATACATTTCAGAACTGGTTGTAGAGGTGACAGTTGTAAATGTAGATGGTTGGGCAGTATTTGGTGCTACTGTTGAGGCCCCACTGCGTTTTGTGACTGTCTCTGGCTGTGGCTGTGGCTGTGGCTGTGGCTCTGGCTCTGGCTCTGGCTCTGGCTCTGGCTCTGGCTCTGGCTCTTCTTTTTCAATGTAAGGTTCTTCCGCACGTAAAACAACAGAAACATTGTTTGGTCTGATTGACCAGAATGGTGTACTTTCAGTACGTTGTTTCTTCCCTACTCCCGCTGTGAGGTCTCTAGCAGGGAAAGCTGTACTTCCTTCACTAACATCCTTGATTAAAACATTATTCTGAGTTGAAGCTTCTCCAGGTGTCACTGTCTCCTCAGATTTTGACCTCTTCGATCCTGTAGAATAAACATTTTTTGGAGACCTTGATTTCTTCTCAGGGCCTGGTTCCCTAGTGGGAACACTTAGTATTAGGTTCTCTAAAACTTGCACATAATGATTCAAGTTTTGTTCTTCATCACGAGACACAGTTATACCTTAAAGGAAAAAAAATCAAGTTAGTAATCAAATTTATTATAGCTGATACAATGACAGAATCTACTGAACTCAATTTATCTCCTATGCTATCACTTAAAATTTGAAATAAAATTTGAAATAAAAGAACCAATAAACAAAGCATCTTGACACAGGGTCAACTCTCACTTAAAATTATTTTTATCTGGTTCTTATTAAAATGAATGGGCAAGATTAGTGCAAAAGTCAAATTAACAGAATTCTTTATACTTTTTTACATTTATTTTTTCATATAACTTATGATTCAACAGGCACCTTATTAAACCAAAATTTTGGTTATATCCTCCAACTAAGTAGTATGCTCGAGTGGGCTTATACTGACTTACTAGAGCCTATTATTAAAATTTTAGGAATTTTTATGAGCCATATGTTAAACATAGACATAATTAAAAATTAAATTATATAACAAAAGTAATAATATTAAAAACTCATCACTTCTTTATTTCATTTTATTATTACATATGCTCTTAGGGTTATTTACATCTAGCATTATCAGTAAGATGTACATGCAATATAATGGTTTCGGTAAGCACCTATCACTTACTATAATAAACTATTAAAAGTCACATTTAGCCGGGCGTGGTGGCACATGCCTGTAATCCCAGCACTTTGGGAGGCTGAGACAGGACAGTCACAACTTCAAAGCCAGCCTCACCATTGCTGAGGCACTAAGCAACTCAGTGAGACCCTGTCTCTAAATAAAACATAAAATAGGGCTGGGGATGTGACTCCGTGGTTGAGTGCCCCTGAGTTCAATCCCAGTACCAAAAAACAAAAAAACGTTTATTTTTTAAGTTTCAAGTTGTTTGTTTGTTTATTGGTACTCAGGACTGAACCCAGGGGCATTTACCACTGAGCCACATCACCTGCCCATTTTTTTTTTTTAATTTTGATACAGGGTATAAGTTGCTGAGGCTGGTCTTGAACTTGCAAGCCTGCTGCCGCCTCAGCCTCCCAAGTTACTGAGATTACAAGTCCAGTAGTTTCTTTTACCTCCTTTGTTTTTAATTTACAAAAATATATATGTCATATTTTGCAAATAAAATAACTTATTTATATATGTTTATATTTATAAGATATATTATCCTGAGTCTAGAGTGTTCATGAAGGAAAATACTGAGTAAAATGAATATGTAGTTTACTGCAGTGAAACTAAAATCCTTGATTATTATCTTGGTTCTACCACATTACAGCAGCATGACCTTAGGCAATTATTTAACTTCCCTGAATATTTATTTAAATAAAAAATAAAGATATCTGTATTTTTATCTCCCAGAACCAAATGAATTAGATATTTGAAAATACTTCAAAAGCTATAGAGTACTATAGAAGATATTATTTTTATACAGGTAACTGCTTATACTCCTCATTTTAAAAAATTAATTTCAGAGTTCCTAGAAAATATAATGTTCCCTAGTAAGAATATTTTAAAATATCCTTTGGAGCGTATTTAAAGGAAATATGAAATTTTCCTGTTAAAGCCAGGTACACAATAAGGTTACCTAATATTCCATTACTATTTAACATCATGTTGGAGGTACAATGGAAAATGACTGGAAGCATGAGAATTCAGAAGAAAGAGGTAAAACTATCTTTATATGCATATGACATAATTATATTTCTGACAGTACAAAAATCAACTGAAAAATTACTACAATAAAGAGAATTCAGTAAAGTAGCAAGTTATAAAAATCAATACGCAAATGTTAGCCAGTTAGAAGATACGGTGAGAGAAAAATTGCCATTTAGATAACAAAAAAGAAACAAAACACCTAATCATAAATTTTAAAAGACATGTCCAAAACCTATATAAGGCATTGCAATAAGCTAAATTCATGAACATCTAAAGATATTAAGAATTGATACCAACAAATATAAATGTTACCTTATAAGAAAATAAGAGTCTTTCCAGAAGTGGTTAAGGATCTAGACATGTGGTGATTATCCTGAATTATCTGGGTGGGCTTTAAATCCAATCAGAAATGTCTTTCTGAGAGACACAGAGAGAAAAGGAGATAGTAATTTTGGAGGACTAGGCAGAAATAAAAGTGATGTAGCTACAAGTCAAAGAATGCTGGCAGCCACCAGAAATTGGAAGACAAGAATTATAGTCCCTAGAGCTTCCCAAGGGAGGATGACCCTTCCTGTATACCTTGCTTTAGGTTTAGTGACTCATTTCAGATTACTAGCCTCCAGAACTGAGAGAATAAGTTTCTATTGTTTGAAAGCACCAAGTTTGTGCTAATTTATTATAGTAGCCACAGCAATATATATAATATAGGAAACTATTAATCTTCTGAAATACATAATGTAAACATCAACAAATGGAAAGATATATCATGTCCTCAGTAAGAAGGCTCAACATCATAAAGATGCTTAGACATCATATGCTCTGATAATTTATATATTTTATATGCTCCTCATTTTAAAAATCACTAATTTTTTTCTAGAGTTACAAAAATTAATTATAAAATTCATTTGGAAGAATAAATAGTAAACAGGAAAACAGGGCCTTACCAGATATTAAAATCTAATATTAAAATGTTACAAAGGGGCTGGAGATATAGCTCAGTTGGTAAAGTGCTTGCCTTGCATGCACAAGGCCCTGGGTTCAATCCCTAGCACCACCAAAAAAAAGCAAGAAAAAAAAAAATGTTACAAAGCCTTTATTATAAAAACAGTATTAGCACTGGCACATGAACAGGTAGATAAATGGAGCAAAACAGAAAATACAAAGGTAGACCCAAATGCATCTGTAAAAATAACTCAAAGTCTGGAAAGGTTTCAATTTATAAATTATTCCAGTTAGTAAATGAACAAATCATTTACAACATGATCATTTTGTAGTTATTTTCTATGACTGCCAATATCATAAAGATACACAAACATTATGTGCTTCCTGATAGAACACAATATCATCTATGAAGTATTTTCCCAAAAGAAAAAGACAAAGTCAAATCTGATTCCAATGACCTCACTAGATCTAACTAATACATGGAAAATACACAGGACAACAAAAGAAAGGCATTAAACTCACCATGGGGATATAATCGGCAATATCTAGACTGTGATAAACTACAAAACATTTGATCCAGTTTTTTCAACAACTAAATTGCAAAGGGAAAAGAGATGAAGGATTATTAACAGGGATATCAATAAATTTAATGTATGATTCTTATTTGAATACCAATCCAGTCAAATGAACTGGAAAAAAGTGAAAGATACTCAGAAAAGTTTGAGTTTTTATACTGTTCCATCTATTTGTGGGTATATTTAAATTTTTTCTGTTACAGTCTTTTTAAGAATCTGTTTAGGAAAGCTTTTTATGGGCGACCAAAGCAAATAGCAAATCTAAAATGTACAATCAGCAGAAGGTTAATTGCCATTAAGAAGACATTGCCATTATAGTCTGCTAAAAGCTAGATTTTCAAATAATTTAGCTTGTCTTTGTTAGAGTAGTAAATAGGATACCTAGGTAGTTATTAGACAAGTTAGAGTATTAAAGGACAGGAAAAGGAAATACTAGCTCATTCCTAAAAAAACCTGACAGACTGACAGACTCATTAGCTCCTTCTGCTGTTACTCAGGCAACACCAAAAAGCCTGTTCATGGCTACCTAGCAACAGAGAACCTACCCTCCTATCTTGGTTTTCGTAAAGCCTTTGTCTCTGTCTTGATCTAGTCTCATATCCATCTCCATGTACTTCCCATCTCCTGTTTTGGTCCGCCCTAAAACATCTACATATTTCACATTGATAGTCTCAGTTATACTAATCAGAACTTCTCTTGCAAATCAATCTGATATTTATAAAAATATTTGTAGATAAGGTTGTAAAAGATAGCCTCAAATATCCTTATAGATGGAGTTGGTCACAGTGAAAACGTGCTTTTCTCCATACCTCAGGGTGCTAGGAAGCTAAACAAAATCCAAATTCTTAAACAAACAGACGACTCTGATAGAAGTGTGGTTATTATACCTTGAATATTTGTAGTCTACAATGCTATAATACCTTCGCTACTTTTGCCAGCTAAGGAGCTAAGCAAACAGTCACGTCCCATCAAGTGGCTACGGTAAGAATGTCCTCCAGCTTCAGACATCAGGATGCTGCTTTCCAGTGCCTTCTTTAGGCAGGATGGCTAACTGCCAAGCACACTCAAGGTTTTACCAGCATCTCATTTGTGGGGCTGATGCTGAGCTTAAGTTGCCCACACTTCTCTTCTTCAAATAGTACAAGGAGAATTGGCCACATGACAGAAATGAAATAACAGGAAAGCCAACAAGATTGTACTAATAATTGTAGAAAGAAATGTAGTAGGAAATCTGAAGGGGAAACTAGAAGATAGTGATTAGAAAGATCATAAGAGCTCTCACTGAGTAATTAGTATGTGCAGGCAGCACATTAAGGATTTGAGTGTGAGGAGTGTTTTGGTAAAGAGGAAAAGGGAGGGATTTCAGTATAAGCTGTCTTACTCCAAAGTAAGTGCACATAACACCTGCACAATGTTGTCATAAAGAAATGCCACAAGGATGCTGGCAAAGCAGTAAGAGTATGGTGATAAAAACATCCTTCAGAAATACATGTGAATATTAACATCGATAATACAGAATATTGCCTTATTGTCAAAAATGCATTCTTTATATACATCAAGATGTATCTAGAAATGTACAAGATAATCCAAAGATAATGTTTTCTTACTAAAAAGTCTGAGAACTGACAGCTTACAAAAGAATAAATCCACTTCATACAAAGGTAAAAGGCAAGTTAATTACTTTTGAATTTATTCTGAGGAAAATAACATAAGTTCTTCTTAGATAAACTCAGTTTCATAAGTATCAAATTTAGAAAATTGTTGTCCTTCATATTTCTGTACTAGATTTTAAATATTTGTACACATTCAAATATCATACTTATAAACTAATCAAGGTTAATAATATTTTGTTTAGCTATACTGGTTACACGGGGTAAATTATTGATTCATTAAGCTATTCCTTGTGTGTGTCTTACATATTTAAAATGTTATGCTATAATTTTGTTTTGCATTACGGTAACTCTTTTCCATTATAGTTACGTCATTGTAGTTAAAAAACACACCTGTTTTTTATAGAATTAAAGTTTACAAAAACTTAATTTTACCAATAGATGTCATTTTCATCTTACTAAAGCTAAATGATGCCATAAAACCAGAGTTAAATATTTTATAAACCCTTGTTTATCAAACAAGAGTTAAATATTTCCCACTTTCATTACACCATAATTTTTATTACTTTAACAAATAAATATAAAATTATTAAATTTAGATTATGGATCTGAAAATAGAACTCATAAAATTTTTATCCTCCTCCTGTAGACTTAGGAATGGTTTGGTTCCCCTATTTTAGCTGAGGAACTATGGTTTCTGAAACCAAAGGTATTGGAAATTTTTTAGAATTTTTAATGCAACTTTTAGGTCAAGTCAGTCTTTTAAATTACAAATAATGATTTTCAAGACATGCAAACTTACTATCATTTTACATGTATTTGTTTGTTTTGAAAGAAACTACATAGCAAACCACCGCAAGAAAACTTCCTGCTCTGTTATTTTTGCAAAAATATTAAAAACTAATCAAATTTTTAAAATATTTGAAAGTTGCTTTTAAACGCATTTTTAAGTAGTGATCAAAATACCAAATTTCATATAAAACTTCAATTAATAAAAGATGTAAAGAATAAGGAAAATAATGAATATATATGAACATGAGAAACCCAAAATGTTGTACACCTTTATCTGTTTCTGGGGAAATTACCTAAACAGTAAAGTTAAAGTTCTGGGGTTTTTTCCCAGATAAAACTTTATAGTCAAAAAGGGGTGGTGGTGAGGAGCTTCTCTGCTTCTAAGAAATGAAATGTCAAGGGCTGGGATTGTAGCTCAGTGGTAGAGCGCTTGCCTCACATGCATGAGGCATCTGAGTTCTATCCTCAGCACCACATGAAAATAAATAAATAAAGATATCATGTCCATCTTCAACTAAAAAAATTTTTTAAAAGAAATGGAATGTGAAAAATTACACTTAAAGTAGTAATAAAATGCTAATGCTAAAAATCTCATACAGTGCTAGGCTCTGTGGCCCACATCTGTAATCCCGGCAACTCAGGAGGCTGAAGCAGAGCACAAGTTAGAGGTCAGCCTTGGCAATTTAAGGAGGCCCTGTCTCAAAATAAAAAATGAAAGGGGCTGAGGATGTGACTCAGTGGTAGAACACCCTAGGTTCAATCCCCAAAACCACACAAAAAAGAAAAGAAAAGAAAAGAAATATTCATACAGTAAAATACCTAGTTCATTAAAAAAATAAAGTTTTAAGGAAGGAAAAAAGCGCTTACCTCAAATATTTGCCAAAGAAGCAATAGTTTATAAACCGAATAAAAGGAAAACTAAGCCACTCTTACCTCACTTCTTTAATAAAAGAACAGGAGAAAATATAATTTAAAAATATATGTATAATTCCAAATTTGAGAACTATCTGAAATCTTTATTTGAAGGGTAATAAAATACAGGATTATAATAAAACTAGATATTTTAACATTTGGGGGTATTTCCTTATTTAATGGAATAATTTAAAATTTCAGAAGAAGAATTAGTAGTAAAATTTAGAGTTTTTCAGACACTGTACTTTTTGTACAGATATGGTGGCATATGCCTGTAATTTCAGCTACTTGAAAGGCTGAGGCAGGTGAATCACAAATATGAGGCCACTTGGGCAACTTAATTAGATCCTGTTTCAAAATAAAATTTTAAAACAGGGCTGAGGACTTTGCTAAGTGGGAGAGCACTTGCTTAGCATATGGGAGGCCCTGTGTTCAATCCATAGTACCACAAAAAAAAAAAAAGAGAGAGAAAAACTTTAAAACAATCTTTTTGTGTGTTATGTTTCATTTGTATGGTGATTATGTAATTATCACCGAATACAAAACTGGAAAGCAAATTCATCATATCCAAATTTATACAGAATTTGAAATTTTACACTTCAGCTGACATAGCTTAACTTTTTGAGAACTCTATTGAAAAACACATAAATATAGTGTGAATGCAGGATTTCACTTGAAATGTTACAAACCAAATTCCTTATGTCATTGAAAATGGTTATTATAAAACCTCTACAGTATCATAAAATCATAAGGACCAATAGAATTTTTCTAGTAAAATGGTGTAAGTACAGTGTTTAAGTGTTCTAAATTAACAGGAATTGTATTTTGTTTGACATTAACTTGGCTTTATTTTCTGATATTCTTAATTATGAATCTTTAAACTGAAAAATTATAGTTAAGAACATACCTAAAGAAAAAAAATTTGAGGGCTGGGATTGTAGCTCAGTGGTAGAGTGCTCGCCTCGCATGCGTGAGGCACTGGGTTCGATCCTCAGCACCACATAAAAATAAATAAATAAAGATATTGTGTCCATCTACAACTAAAAATATATTTTAAAAAATTTTGAGAAAAAATATTGACGTTTGGCACCAAATTGCTTCTGAACTAAAAAAAAACGCTGCTAGTAATTTTTTTTTTTTTTAATTTTTTTGTAGTTGGACACAATGTCTTTATTTTATTGCTCTGTATGTAGTGCCAAGAGTGAGACAACACAGAAGTTAGAATCATCCACCTGGGATTTTAAAGCAGCCATCATAAAAATGCCTCAACAAAGGCTGGGGGCAGCGGCACAGCCTATCATCACAGCAGCTTTGGAGGCAGAGGCAAGAGGATCGAGAGTTCAAAGCCAGCTTCAGCAACTCAGTGAAGCCCTAAGCAATTCAGCGAGATCCTGTCTCTAAATAAAATCCAAAAAAGGGCTGGGGATGTGGCTCAGGGGTTGAGTGCCCCTGGGTTCAATCCCTGGTACAAAACAGAAACAAAACAAAACAAAAGCCTCAGCAAGTGATACATATATGCTTGAAACAAATGAAAGATAAAAATTCTCAACAAAGAAACAGAAGACATAAAGAAGCAAACTGAAATTTTAGAATGGAAAAACACAGTAACTGAAATGAAAAAAATCTAAGCGGTTAGGCTCAACAGAAAAATAAAAGAGACAGAAGAAAGAGTGAAGTGGAAGACAGAATGCTAGCAATCACCTTATCTAAATAGCAGAAAAAAAGAGGGGTGGGAGTGATGAACACAGCCTCAGCAACTTGTGAAAGCATAACAACAACAACAGCAAGAATCTAACACTGGTGTGACTACAGTCTTAGAGGAAAGAAGGAAAGGGTGGCCCTGAAAACGCATTCGAAGGAACAGCAGCAGAAAATCTCCCAGATCTGGCAAAGATAAGAACTTACGGATTCAAGAAGCTGGGTGAACTCAGAGGAAACGGAAAGAAACCTGTGCCAAGACATATTACAGTCGAACTTCTGAAAACCAAAGACAAAGGAAAGAAGCAAGAGAGATGCATTACTTCCTATATAAGGGAAAAACTATTTGACAATTTTAATTCTTATCAGAAATCATGAAGATGGGAAGGAAATAATGTATTTTTCAAGTGCTGACCAAAAAAGGACCCACTATGCAGAATTCCATATGGAGGGAAAAGATCCTTCAGAAATGAAAAGATCATTCACTCTCAGATAAGAAGAAATTAAGAGAAGCTGTTACCAGAACACCTACCCTAAAAGAATAGCTAAATGAAGTTTGCCAAGCAGAGGAAATTATAAAAGAAGAAATCCTGGGCTGGGAGCAGTGGCGCATGCCTGTAATCCCAGCACTTTGGGAGGCTGAGACAGGAGAATTGTGAGTTCAAAGCCAGCCTCAGCAAAAGCAAGGCACTAAACAACTCAGTGAGACCCTGTCTCTACATAAAACACAAAATAGGACTGGGGATGTGGCTCAGTGGTCGAGTGCCCCTGAGTTCAATCCCTGGTACCAACAAAACAAAACAAAACAAAAAAAAAAAAAAAAAAAAGAGGAAGAAATCCCGGAAGACTAGAAAGAAAGAGAGTAACAGGAAGAAGAAACATGGGTATATAATAGACTTTTCCTTTGCCTCTTGAATTTTCCAAATGATGTTGGACAGTTGAAGCAAATATGTGCCACTCTGATGTGGTTCTTAATATATGTAAAGGAAATACGGTAATTATAAAATGAATGAGGAAGAGTAAAAGAATATAAAGGTAGGTAAGTTTCTTACACTTGACTCTAACCGGCAAAAAGTTGATGTCAATAGATAGCAATAAATTATATATACCATGTTATACCTAGACTATACAAAGAGATACACTAAAAACACTGTCAAAATGGAATTATTTTTTTAAAAAAAGATATCCCTTAATATAAAATGGATACTGATAATGTGCTTTAATGCAATTTATGTTTTGAAAACTAAGGTTTAAAACCAAATAATATTGTTAATTTAAACACGGATTGATACAGGAATAAATATCTGGTAAATTAAAGGTAGAAGTAAAATGTTGCATGTAATAGGAAGAAACTTGGTAGTTCAGTAAAGAGGAAAAATGAATTTTAAAATATTCAAATAAAGACAAAAACATTAAAGTTCCATGGAATACATCTGATTTTGTGTTTCAAGAACTATTTTTCACTTTGTCTTTGGCCTATAACTTTAATATAGCAACTGATGAATATTCTCAAAATTTAACCAAGAATTCTGGATGCTCTTTTTTTTTTTTTAAGATTCCAATATGAACAGGATTTCTATTACCACAATAGTGGAAAAATAACGTCTTTATCCATAAAAAACTCATGTATATAAAACTTAAACATAAACCCAAGCATAGATGGTACAGATTCTGGCTATGCAGATTTATGCCCATAACTTTGGAGAAACAATTGCTTATATTTTCCATCCAGGTCATATAAATGGACTCACAAAGAATAGACTTCCTTCATTTTACAGCAATTAAGTGCTGCAAGTAAAAACTAATACCTGAAAACTGTCACCATGTAAGAACTGCCAGTTAAACCACCAACATCCTCAAATTAAAATGAACTTAAATAACTATTTCCAATACAAATCAAAGTAGAAATAACTGCTTTATTAGGAGGATGTACTCAGAATAATGGTCATAAGAACTGAGCTGTAGCTCAGTGGTAAAGTGTTTGCCTAGCATGTGTGAGGCTCCAGTTCAATTCCTAGTGGGCGCGCACACACACACACACACACACACACACACACACAGCCCGCACACAGAATGGTCACAAAAGGAAACACATATATATGTTATTCATCCAGCAGTTTCCCTGTAAATTATTAAAATTTAACTTTGGTTGATAGACAAAAAACAAGAAGACAGCTGAACAAGAAATTATGTTCATATTACTCAAGCGTTCCCTTTAAAGAAATGTAACTTTATGGTTTTGCACTTCTTGGTATTTATGTTATTGGGTTCACACTAAATATGGGCTTGCCCCATGTGACTTGTCTTGGCCTATAGGACATTACCAAGTCTAACACAGAATGGGCTTGATTAGAAGTTTTCATATTGGGGCTTGTAAAGATTCCTGTTGGAAGCCAGCTGCTGTGAAACTTGGGCTAGATATTAAAAGACAAGAAGTCATGGAGAGAAAAAACTTTGAAAGACAAGAAGCCATCTTGGGTCTTTTCAACCCAACTGAGTGTTCAACTGAATGAAGCTGTGAGAGTGACCTCAGCTATACCAAATGAAGCAGAATAGTCCAGCTGGACCTAGTCAACTCATAGTATCGTGAAAAATGATTAATGTGGGGGAAGTCTTTTCCGCTACCATAAAAGTAAACAAAACAAAACAGGTAAACAAAACAATCTTATTAAATTTGTTTTTTAAAAAGGAATACAAGTTTGAGCCCGGCGCGGTGGCGCACGCCTGTAATCCCAGCACTTAGGGAGGCTGAGACAGGAGAATCGCGAGTTCAAAGCCAGCCTCAGCAACAGCGAGGCGCTAAGCAACTCAGTGAGACCCTGTCTCTACATACAACACAAAATAGGGCTGGGGATGTGGCTCAGTGGTCGAGTACCCCTGAGTTTAATCCCAAGTACCAAAAGAATACAGGTTTAGGTGAAGAGTTAAAAATCAAAAAAATTATCCTATGTGTAATCATGACCTTAAATTTTATCTTAGTTCTATTTAACTAAAATTACCCAAATAGTATTATTTCACCACACAAGTCTAATGCGAATCCTAGGTACTTTGGTTTTTAATATCACATTGTACAATATTTCCTTGGAAGCATGACTAATTCCATTCAGAGCAGAGGAGATACAAAGAGGGACAACCAATTAATGTCAGAAAATAAGAAATCTTTAAAAATATATGGGATCTTGTAAACATCCGCAAGACTGAGATCATAATTAGAATAAGATATATTCCATGCTTGTATAAAGATATCAAAACAGATTCTACTATGATGCATAACTAAAAATAAATAAATAAATAAATAAATAAATAAATAAATAAAATATATGTGATCCTACCAAAGGAACACAGAAAGCAGGTTGCAGTAGCTCCAACATTTCAAGGCATGAATATTTGAGCCTCAGAAAAAAAATTAAGTAAAATAATTTGTTTTAAAAAGTCACAAACACATAATGATCCTAAAAAAGAAAATATTTCCTTTTCAAACCAGTATTATACTTCTTTTATTCATATAATTAAATTGTTGCTTAATTTTAATTTTACATACATTATAAGGAGATTAAAGTATATCCATTTAAGGGCTAACATAGTCAAAAGAACAAAAAGACAGACCCCATTAAAACATTAATGGATAGATAGGCTAATGAAACTTCCTGCTTCTCCCCTAAGGCCACTTTCTGGACATTCACCAATTAGATGACAAGCTCATTATCTCAAACATTAATGAAGTGTGTCAAGACATTCTATTCACAGGTTTGAGAGATCTTCCCAAGTGCCTTAACCCTGATCACTGAAACATGTAAAGAGAACTTGCAGCACTAAAATCAAGTGAATTTTACCTCTAGAATGCACTTAAAATAAATGTTTTCTTTTAATGTATTTGGTGACAGATTTTAACAATTATTGCTAGTTACCTCCTTAATATTTCCCTTGCCTTGTTTGGTTCATTAGGACAGGACAAGGACGGAGGTCAAAGACTCACATATTGCACTTCCTTTTAATACCAATCTAGAGAAGCAAGTTAAGAAGTGTTGTCACTCTAGATGGAAAACTACCATCAACTCTATTTTTGCTGATCTATATGAAGAGATGCCTAGAAAAAACAATTTATTCATGAAATTCAAAAGAGTACCTCCCTCAAATTAATATTTCACAGTCTTGTATTTGTAGCTTCGGGACCATAAATATTTAGTGACTTATAATTTTAAAAAGTAAATTATATAATTTTAATAATAGTTACTATTAACTTGAATTTATAAGTATTATATTAATGTTACTTTTAAAGTTATTATGCATTTTTAAAAGCAAAATGAACCTCATTAAGTAGTAAGGCAAACTGTACAGTGAAAATACATTAAAGAGGAATGATTTGTAAATTGGAAAATATTTCAAACTAAAACTGAAAAATCAGATATAAGAAATTAACTGAATGTATAAAAAATTAAGTGTATAGGATATTACCCAGCACCATCAGGATGTGTGTATATGTAGGGTAGTATAGACTTCCATATACACAGGCCTCACTCATGTCAGGCTGAATTTAGGTTAAACCAGAACTGAGGTTTTTTCAACAAATATATTTAATATGTCTACGACTGTTGAATAAGATGAATTCAAAACTGTTCTTGTAGTTCAGGAAAAACCCATTAGAACTGCAATTTTCATTATAAAAACCTATGTCTACACTTAGGGAGGCTGAGACAGGAGAATCACGAGTTCAAAGCCAGCATCAGCAATGGCAAGGCACTAAGCAACTCAGTGACACCCTGTCTCTACGTAAAACACAAAAAATAGGGCTGGAGATGTAGCTCAGTGGTTGAGTGCTCCTGAGTTCAATCTCTAGTACCAAAAAAAAAAAAAAACCTATGTCTTATCATTGGCATGAGGGAGCATTTAAAAATTTTTTACTTTTTTATTTTCATGTGGTGCTGAGGATCAAACCCAGTGCCTCACACATGCCAGGCAAGTGCTCTACCACTGAGCCACAACCCCAGCCCATGAGAAAGCATTTTTTATTTGACTTTCTCATCAATAGTTGTCCAGTAGTGGCCATATAGAAGAAAACTTAATTTTAAATCAAACCTAATAACAGAAGCCTAGTTTCATTGGTATACTTATTTTTAAATTTAAAAAATAAAAACAGAGAAAAAAATTAGAAAGAAGGAGAAAATAATTATGTAACATTACCCTACATATCTCTTAATCTACTTCTGTGGAAAAGAGGTAAATTACATTTTCCAAGAGATCCTCCATGATCCACAATCTCGTTACTTTTCTTTTTGACTTTTACCACTTACATATTCAACACAAAATGATTCCTTTTTCTGAGGAATGTCTTTTCATTTCCTAATAGCCTTAAGAAATCTTAGGGAAAGAGGTGCCAAAAAAAAAAAAAAACCGGCCACAAAATTGTGCAGTTAGGCAGGAGACTGCACCGCATAGAGTATCCAGGGACTGCTGAATAGCAGTTCCAGACTGTACTATATGACAGTTAATGTCACTTCAGTTAAAATCTCTACATAGCTGTGACCTACCACTCTACCACTACCAAAAGCAATAATGGTATTAGTAATAATAATCACCAATTATCCAGAAAAGATAATCATCTTCATTGTGTTTTGCTCCTTTATGGCAAAGAAGAAAAATTTTACAAAGCTTTTTATTAAAAACAGCTAAAAATCACAACTGCTAGTTTTTTGGTTTTTTTTTTTTTTTTTTTTGCAGCGGGGAGGTACTGGGGATTGAACTCAGGAGCACTCCACCACTGAGCCACATCCCCAGACCTATTTTGTATTATATTTAGAGACAGGGTCTCACTGAGTTGCTTAGTTCCTCACTTTTGCTGAGGCTGGCTTTGAACTCACGATCCTCCTGCCTCAGCCTCCCGAGCTGGATTACAGGCCGGCGCTGCCCCACATAAGGGCTAATTTTAACTAAGACACATCCTCAAAACTTTTCCCACTGCTTCTCATGATAATTTAGGTTGTGTTGCATTTTAATTTTTTAAATCTAATTTTTAACTACAACCTTTTAACAATTCTGAAATATAGCTCTGCATA
This sequence comes from Geosciurus inauris, assembly GCA_004024805.1. Classification (NCBI taxonomy): domain Eukaryota; kingdom Metazoa; phylum Chordata; class Mammalia; order Rodentia; family Sciuridae; genus Geosciurus; species Geosciurus inauris. The sequence goes on from PVHX01002295.1 coordinate 68,034, forward strand.
CTTAATATGCACTGTAATAAGACTTTTTCACACCTGTTGAGTGAATTTTATTTGTTGATTTGGTTAAACCAAACTAACGTTATTAAATGCTACAATGTTAGACTAGATAAGCAAGCCCCAGTTATTATCTGGAATATCATATCAGATACCATACGTAAATACTCAAGATGTTCACAAGATGTTGTTAATACAGTGAAGTCTCAGCACTGCTGAATTTGACTTTCCTGGTTTTCAGCTATTGGGGAGGGACGAAAGAGCTCCTTGGGAACACATAGGGTAGAATTCTGCTTAGCTAAGGCTTTGCACCCCTTGCACTCCGCGGAGCACTCTATGGGAATGAGTTAGTATTCTACATGGATGCCCACAATCCACATGCTAACTTTTGCCGTGGGGGCCAGACAACCTTTTCTTGGTAAAGGGTCAGGTTGTAATCATTTCAGACTCTGCAAGCCACACTGTGTGCGTGTGCTACAACCCCTTCACTGCTGTTCCAAGGCAGGAAAGCAGCCATGGTCAACACATAAAGGTACAGCTGCAACTGTGTCCCAGTAAAACTTTATTTATGAGCAGTGAAATCTGTACTTTTTACTTTTTCACATGTCACATTTATATTTTTAAATGTCAAGACCATTCTGGACAGATCAGCCAGGCAAAAACAGACTGACACGGCAGGAAACGCAGTCCTCCGCCTCTGCTGTTATCACCTAGGCGTCTGGCAGAGGCTCAGCGTGGCCCAAGGCGAGTCTCCCCGCGGACCAGGCCACACTCCAAGGGCTCCGCCTGCCCGACAGCGCCTCTCGCACGCCTGCGTTCCCGGGTCCGCTAAGCGGCGGCGCGGGCGCGAGCAGAGGGACACACCTCCGCGCTGGGCCAGCACCCTGGACACTGGGGCGGGAGGAGTGCAGGACCCGGGAAAAGCAAGAGCTGGACTTCCGGAGGCTGCCCGGGGACTCCCGGGGACGCCCGGGGACGACGCCGCCGCCTAGCCCGGGCACTCACTCGGAAACGCCGGCGCGGACGAAGGCCATAGCAACAGCGCAACTAGAAGGACTACGGGCTTCATGGGCGTCGTCCGCAGCACTCCGCCATGCGACGGGAACGTCCTGGGCCACCAGGCCGGGTACCTCAGGGCCGAAAGGGAAGGGTGTCAGCGGCCGACCCTCCCACCTCAGGGCCCGGGGCGCCCCGCAACGGTCGTCGCCACCGCAACGTCGCGGTGGTGTGGGGGAGGGGAGGCGCCAAGGTCTGCCCTCCGCGCCCTCTAGTGCGCATGTGCGCGCGGCCTTCGGAGCGGGCGCGGAACGAGGTGTAGAGACGAGCGCCACGCTGCTGCGGGGTCTCACGTGGGGACACAGCCCTGGCCAAAACCCTCGCCCTGCGCAGGAGAGAAGCTGTCTGGCGGAAAAGGCAACCTGGCAATGACCAAAAAAAAGGCGTGAACTGGTTATAAAGTGGGGGAAGCACCCGGTGGTCTGCAGCGCAGAGGCAGATGTCCAGCCATCCCTAGGGGTCCAGATGGAGGCAGGTTGGAGCACCCCAAGAACTGAAGACAGTAACCATAAAGCTTCTTTTAAAAAATGAAGAGAGTTCAGGCTAATTGCAGGGGGCGAGGACATTTTTGGAGGTGAGTGGGGAGAGGTAGGCAGGTGCATTAAAGACACGTTAAGGGGCTTGGGTGGTTGGTTTTGTTGGTTTCCAAAAGATTTTGTTTCTTTGATGATGGGGAGGGTGTGACTACAAAAAGGATCATGAGATAGCTTTGGAGAATTACAGGCAATGGTGGTGGCCATAAGGATCTACACTTGTGTTAAAATTTGTAGAACTGTACACCAAAAAAAAATCCATATTACTGTAGATTATTTTTAATTGACATATATTTATATCTCTGCCCCGGGGAAGCAAGAGGCTTGAATGTTGATGTGAAGCACTAGGGACATACTGCAAAGTATTGAGCTGGGGAAGGTTGTAATCAGATTTGCATTTCAGAAGTCTCACTTTCCCTGTAGTAGCAAGAATGGGTTTAACCAGGGGTGGCGCAGGCCTGTAATCCCAGTGGCCCAGGAGGCTGAGACAGGAGGATCTCAAGTTCAAAGCCAGCCTCAGCAAAAGTGAGGCGCTAAGCAATTCAGTGAGACCCTGTCTCTAAATAAAATACAAAATAGGGCTGGGGATGTGGCTCTGTGGTCAAGTGCTCCTAAGTTCAATCTCTGGTACCCCCAGAAAATGAATGAGTTGAAGGGAAGCAAGACTAGAGACAAAGAACCAAGTTAGGAGGCTGTTCCAGTAATCCAGGCATGGACTGATAAGGGTCTAGATTTCTGGTGGCAGAAGACATGGGACATATGGACAGATGTGAGACATCTAGAACTAACATCAACAAGATAAGCATGTTGTTTGAATGTGGGAAATGAAGAGAGAAGGGAATGCTGCCCCCATTCTTGTTTTGTGCATGTAGGTACGAGATGGTACCATTTACTGAGATGGACAAAAATTCAGGCATTTACAGGAGTAGAGCAAGATGATGGGGAGTGGGGTGGTTCATCATTGTTATAGTGAGGTGGGCTTGGGATTTTCTTCCACAGTGGCCTGTCCAGAAAGAGGATGAATGTGGGGCACTGGAGAGAGCTGAAATGGAAGTGGAGGTTTGGGAGGCATCCAGCATCTAGAAGTGGCGATGTCTGAGGGGAATCTTTAGAGCAAGCAGACTGTTGGGTCTAGGACAGATTCCTGGGAAACATGGGCAGACTGGAGAGAGCAGGATGGACCTGTAAGGACCAAAAGTGAGGCAAGGAAACCAGGAGAACTGAGAACCTTTGTGGAAGAATAGGAATCTCATACTGTCAAATGCTTCTGAAAAGCCAAGGAGAGAAGGACTTCATTTAGCAACGAGATAGTTGACAGAAGCAGTTTCCATGGTGTGATTCAGGCAGAACCCAGGCCACAGTGAGTAGAGAGATGAGTTAGAGGTGATCAAGTGGTGACAGCACAGTATAGACAATTTTTTCAAGATGAGTGCATGAGTCTTCAGTGCACTCCAGCAGTGCTCACCTCACACAGCATGCTACAAACAATTGCAACTACCTGGAAAGCAACTTGGAATATGTAACAAAAGAATTAACCTATAAACACTATGATAGACTATAAATTTAGAGTGAGAAAACTTTATGACCTAAAATAACCATAATCTATGATATAAAGACAATCAAAATACAAATTAAAAGAATGGTAAAGTTATGGAATGAATGTTTGTGTCCCCCACCCCCATTCATATGTTGAAATCCTAACCTCCAGTGTGATAAGAAGGGGCTTTTGAGGTGTTTAGGTTATGGGGGTGGAGCCTTGAAGAATGAGATTAGTATTCTTGTAAAGCCTCCATGTGAGGGCCCAGTGAAGACAGCAATTTGTGAACCAAGAAGTGGCTCCCACCAGACACCAAATCTGCCAGTGCCTTGATTTTGGACTTCCCAATTTCCAACTGCGAGAAATAAATATTTGTCATTTAAACCACCTAGTCTATGATATTTTGTTGTAGCAGCTTAAGCAGATAAACAGGTAAATTATATTTGTAGGTTAGAATACTGAACAGCTTTTGAAATGATGCCCACAAAGTATGCCTAATCTGGGAAAAGCTCTTGTGGTGGATCATATTTTAAGATATTAATTAAGCTCTCATCTTCCTTGGATACCTTGTTCCATCACCTTTTATTCTGCATTGAGACACTGGTAATAATCTTCTTAATGTACTTGCTTCAGGGAAAGATAACTAGAAACTCAAACATGGAAATAAGATTTCTAGGAGCAGACAAGAGGGGTTACAATGTGTACATGGAACCTCCTGACAGGTTTTGAGAGTCACTAAGAAGACTTTTCTCTCTTTCCAAGGTAGAGTTCAGGGGAAGCTGCCAATTTTTCAAACATGCTCTGTATCCAGCATGGGGCCAAGTACTTGTTCAGGTCTGGTTATTTTCATTGACAGTCCAGGCAGGCTGCTCACCAGGAGAGCTTAGAAATGCTGAACAAGAGCCAGGGTGGTGATCCCAGCAGCTGGGGAGGCTGACACTGGAGGATTTTGAGTTTAAAGCCAGCCTCAGCAAAAGTGAGGCACTAAGCAATTCAGTGAGACCTTGTCTCTAAATAAGATACAAAATAGGGCTGGGAATGTGGCTCAGTGGTCAAGTACCTCTGAGTTCAATCCCCAGTAACAAAAAAAAAAAAAATGCTGAGCAAGGTCCTCTCACCTCAGGAAGGCCTATGGTGTAGACCAAAAGGAAGCCAAGTGTATGGATAAACATTGACATGCAGCAAGTGCTCAGTAAATATTAGCCTGAATGTGGGCCAACCTAATCCTGATTCTAATGAATAGAATATGACAAAAGTGATGGGATGTCACTTTGGAGATGAGGACACACAAGAACTATGGCTTCCATCTTGAGCACACCCTGTTGCTCTCAGACTTACTGAGGGAAGCCAGTTGTACTTGTTAATGAACTGATATCTTCAGCCTACCACCAGGGATGACAATCATGTGAGTGAACTTGGAACAGATCCTCCTCAGGCAAGCCTGGAGATGACCATGACCCAACTGACATCTTGATTGCAGCCTCAGGAGAGACCCAGAGCCAAAGGCACCCAGCAAAGCCACACCCAGATGCCCGGCCCACAGGAACTGAGATTTAAAAAATGGTTGTTATTAGGTGGAGGAAAAAACAGTTGCCCAAGCAAGAGCTGCACACAAAGGAGCAAAGATTGGTTCCTCAAAAGAGGCCACACCTGGAGAGACACCTGCATTTGGCAGCACTATTTGATTCAGTTTAAAATTATCATTCTTCAAGATCCATCAGTTTTCATCAACCAATCAAACTGGCAGGTTAGATGTATCTTCAGTTCTCTGATGATGACACTTATTATAGCTGGTCTCCAAGGAACTGATAGAACTGTTTTCCTATTTTGGACTGGGGGAAGGGGAGGGGAATAAAGCTATTGGATCTAAATTCAGGTTAAAATTTCTTTAATCACTTTAACCCAATAAGCCCTGCCCTAACCCATGAAGTAATGTGGTCCTCTGAATCCCCAGGAGTTAGCATAACTAGCCAGCTGTCAATTTCAGAAGATTAGGACTTCCCATTTTGAGTGCAAATTTATCTATAAAGGACCACTAGTCCTTCCCAGAAGAGAAAGGTAAGGAGTTAAGAGTCACAGCACATACCTGTGATGTTACCACTGAATTATTTCTCTAGGTTTCTGGCTTTTCCTTTCATTTAGGATATTCTGCATTTGTAAATAGACTGAGATTTGGGGATTTAGTGAGGAGCTGTAAGTGAAAGGATCAAGTGAAATGTCTGTTTTGTTAGGCTTCGATTTGGGGTTATTTTTTGCTTGTTTGTTTAACTGTATAAATCAGACCTTAGCAACCTTCTTCTTGTGAACTATCAAAAAGGAAAGAGTGAATGAAGCAACATGTATATTTTTATGGTGGAATTCTAGTTTAAAAGAGTGAATTTTGGGCTGGGTCTGTAGCTCAGTGATAGAGCATTTACCTAGCACGCATGAGGCACTGGGTTTCATCTTCAGAACCACATAAAAATAAATAAAAGTATTGTGTTCATCTACAACTAAAACTAAAAATACTTTTCGAAAAAAGAATGAATTTTAACTCTATATACTTACTCTGTGATCTGCATATTAACAGAAAAATTTCTAAAATACAATATTCAATGGGAATAAAAACAGTGCAAGAAAACACATTTGTGTTTATGTAAAATCACAGCACCATTATGTGTATACATCAATTTACCAGAAATTATTTGGGAAGGAGACGAAAACAGTGTGTTTCTAGGAAGAGAAATGGGGATGGGGCGAACAGGAGATTTCAAAAGGAGAATTTTACTTTTTACTCAAGTATTTTTATTTTCCCTTGAGTTTTTCCAAACAAGATTCTACTGTATTTTTTCATTGCTTATGTAGTTAAAAATAAAACAATAACTTTTTACAAAATCTAGATGCTTGGAGAAGGGAGGCCCAGAATAGAAACATGAATCTGGTGCCTCATGCTTTTTCTTACTGACTTCATTGAATTTTTGGGGGGGAGAGGGAGTGCAACTGGGGATTGAACTCAGTGACACTCTCTATCACTGAGCTATCTTTCCAGTCCTTTTTATATCAAGACAGGGTCTCACTAATTTGCTAAGGCTAACTTCAAACTTGTGATCCTTTTGCCTCAGTCTCCTGAGAATCTGGGCCTACAGGCAGGTACCACTTCACTGAAGTTTCTGGTTTTTTGTTTTGTTTTTTTTTTTTGGTACTAGAGATTGAACTCAGGGGCACTTGACCACTGAGCCACATCCCCAGCCCTATTTTGTGTTTTATGTAGAGACAGGGTCTCACTGAGTTGTTTAGCGCCTCGCCGTTGCTGAGGCTGGCTTTGAACTCGCGATTCTCCTGTCTCAGCCTCCCTAAGTGCTGGGATTACAGGCGTGCGCCACTGCGCCTGGCTCTCACTAAAGTATTTTTAAGGTGGATAATTCACTGTTCTGGCAACTGATGGCATGACGTGACTTTTTTCTCAGGGATACATTTTCTCTCTCCTTTGCACTTCTTAAGCTTCTCCATTTCATACTACACCTTTTCAGTGCTCAGTGAACACTTAATAAACAACAGCACATGCTCTTCAACTTGAAGGAAAGGAATCCTTCCTTCAATGGCTTTCAACATCCTCTGGTGTTCGGAGGCTCTAATGCTGCACCTGCGGGGAGTGTCCTGTCTGCCACCCCTCCAGTTAGAATGCATCGTGTCTTCCCTATCCCATAGTCCCACACTGCTGTGTCATAGCATTATGCATTGAATTACTGTATTTTATGCTTTTACAAGCCAGTCGTCCCTAAACCAAGATCTTTGAGGAAGGGAGCCAGGAGGTTGTCCCTGCGTTGGAATTTCCCAGCCCAGCTAAAGTATTGCATCCATCGAGTGTTCAATAAACAGATGTTTGAGTTCTATTGGAAATAAAAGCTTGCAAATTTTTGTGTAGGCTTTTGCAGAATCCTAAAAGGAGTGAATAACAGTGACCTAACTATCAACACGACTTCTGGCATGATTCTTAGTCTCCAGAAGAAACTCCTCTACTCTGAGTCTGTGTGACTACATAATTTAACCCCAGGTAAAATTAGTGACATACAGTCTTATCTATTTTTTGTTTGTTTGTTTTTGTTTTGGCATCAGAGATTGAACTCGGGTGCTTAACCACTGAGCCACATCCCCAGCCCTATTTTGTGTTTTATGTAGAGACAGGGTCTCACTGAGTTGCTCAGGGCTTCACTGAGTTGCTGAGACTGGCTTTGAACTCGAGATCCTCCTGAGCTCTCAGCCTCCTGAGCTGCTGAGATTACAGGCATGTGCCACCACACCTGGCCCTTCATCTGTTCTTTTCTATATATACTTTGGGAGTAATTTTGGTCAATAAATTCAGGATTATGGCATTTCTGTGAAAGGGAAAGCACCAGTGTCCATATTAATCGATAGTGTAATGAATTATTAATGCAAGTAAAATACCATGATTAAACCTCCATGCACTTTGTTTTTTGGTGAAGTTAAGGATTCTGCCTACTCTCCCTTCTTGATCCCACCCTGGATTTTCCCTAAAGGCCTTTTAGTGCACTTCTTAAACCCACATTTACTGCCTTTTATTATTTTCCCTGTCATCCCAATAGATTTAAGTAAATAAGCTATGGTTATCCAGAGACAGGTTTGTCTCCCTAGAGGAAAAAGCATATTTGGGAAATCCTTCCTCCATCATCACAGGTTACACATTAACCACCCCTGGGACCAATACACAGGGCAGCTCTAACTATAGCCCTTGCCTACTTAATTAACACCAATGCCTTTTTCGCATGTCAGATCTCAAATATCACTTCCTAACAGCACTTGGTCCAGTGCCTGGAAAAATAGTTGGAATCTGATACTTATTAAATGAATGCATAAATGAATGAACTCACTTATGTCTCTATTCAGCCATTTATCCACTCCACCATTCTCAAAATCACCACTCTAGGCACGAGATTTTACCAGAGAAGGACTAAAGCCACGTGGGGGCAGCAGAGCCTCACCCACCACAGGAGGCATTTGCAATTACTTCAGAGCATCTCCAGCTGTGAATCTTAACTGGATTTTGATTTTGCTATGCTGGAGCATGTTTTGTTGTTGTGTATTTTGCTTTACTTCCATGCTTTGCATTCTACATGCACCAAATAGCATGTGCTAATGTTTAAATGATTTAATAAGAATAGTCATTGTTCTCCAAACTCGATTTTCTTCAGTGCTGCTGTCTAGAGGAAAGCTGCACATCCAGGCTTCCTCTGACTGTTAAAGCCAGTCCCTATGCAGCTGCATCTCTGGCAGTCCTGGATTGAAATCAGTTTGTGAAATGAGACCTGGGAACACACAGAAGAGGCAGGCTGTTCAAAAGTTCTGCCCCACCTGAGGCAGGTAAAATGCATTTTTTATTCACTATTACAGGACTCCGAATTGGATCCTTGATTTTTCTTTTCATTGTAATAAACGGGTGGCAAAGAAATCCTGGAATGGGAATGGGGATAGGTAGGAAGGAGTCAAAAGCATGTGAGTTTCTGTGTATTTTTAGTTCTATCCAGGTTAACTCGTTCTTTTTGCCTCTATCTTAATGTGCAGCCCATGGAATCTGAGAGGGAAGCTGGTGACTTAGAGAGATGTCAAAACAATGATTTATTGTTCTATGGATCCATCAACCCAGGAGGTCCTGAAATTTTAAAGGATTCTTCAATATAAATTTAATTAAAATTCACTAGGGTTTTGAGAAATGAAATATGTCCACAGTAAATAAAGAGATGTTTAAGGACAGAGACGATTGTGTGTGTGCGCACACGCGCATGCGCCCTCCCAAAAACGTTTTCTGTGCCTGGCAGTGTGGGATCTGTAGGTACATATTGAATAATTTGTGACACTTTCTGGCAGGTGCCACCAAATCCAACAGAAAGTAACTTTGGATAAGGCAGATCTTAATCTTGGATGTCATTTTCCTTACCCCTGAAATAATAACTGTACTTTCATCTAAAATTTATGGACTCTATATTTCCTTTTACACTCATAATACTGGGAGGGTAGGATAAACACGTATTGTCACCCAAGTTCCATAGATGAGAAAACCGAGGCTCAGGCTAAATGATTTGGCCAGGTCACCCAGCCACATCCTGACGAGCAAAGTCTACAGGACCAGGTCCTTTGGCTCTCAGTACAACGTATGTTCACTACTCTGAATTATAAGAGATAATCAGTCTCCTGAAGCCTTTGTTCAAGCTCCAGCAATGGTTTTCACCCCTCTCTGAGAATAAGTGCAGAAACTTTAATAGCCAGTAATCCAGATGTGTGGTATTGGCAGAAGAATAGACACATAGATCTATGAAACAGAGTAGAAAATCCAGAAATAGATCTACACAAATATGTCAACTGATTTTTTTAATGCAAAAGCAGTTTGATAGAGGAATGATATAGCATTTTCCACAAAGTACGTTGGAGCAATGGGGCATGCATAAGTTAAAACCTGAACACCAGCCCAAATCTCATACCTACACAAAAAATAATTCCAAATGAATCACAGATGTTAATTATTTAAACTTTAAGAAAAAAAAAAAAAACAGGAGAAAATTTTCAGGTCCTAGGATTAGGCCAAAAGTTCTTAGACTTGACACTAAAATCATGATCCATAAAGGAAAAAAAAATGAAAATTTGATCTCATCAAAATTTAAAGCCTGTGCTCTTTGGAAGATCCTGTTCAGAGGATAAAATACACTATAGACTTAGAGAAAATATCTGTAAACCACAAATCTGACAAAGGAGAAGTTTTGGAATACATAAAGAATTCCCAAAACTTAACAATTCGAAAATCATTTAGAAAATGGGCAACAGACACAACCAGACTCTTCAGTATATACAGATGACAATTAGTGCACATGGAAAGATGTTCAACATTATTAGTCATTAGGAAGATGCAAATTACACTATCATGAGATTATCACTATCACCCATCTCAGAAAGACTAAAATAAAAATAGTGACAATAACAAATGCTGCTGTAGATGCAGACATCACTCATAAATTGTTGGTGCAGTCACTCTGCAAGGCAGTTTGGCAATTTCTTATCAACTTAAAACATGCAGTAATGATATGACTCAATAAGTGTACTCTTGGGCACTTAGCCATGAGGATCCAGAAGAAGCCTGTACATGAATTATAATAATAGCTTTCTTCATTATAACCAAACAACTCAGCTATTTATCAATGGGCAAATGGTTAAACACACCATGACACAGCCAAACCAAGGGATACTACTCAGCAGTTTCTTTCTTTCTTTTTTTTTTTTTTTTTTTTGGTACTGGGGATTGAACTCAGGGGCACTCGACCACTGAGCCACATCCCCAGCCCTATTTTGTGTTTTATGTAGAGACAGGGTCTCACTGAGTTACTTAGTGCCTCGCCATTGCTGAGGCTGGCTTTGAACTCGCGATTCTCCTGTCTCAGCCTCCCTAAGTGCTGGGATTACAGGCTTGTGCCACCGCACCTGGCTACTCAGCAGTTTTTAAAATGAACTATTGATACACGTGGCAACTTGGATGAATCTCCAGGTAATTATGCTAAGTGAAAAAAGCCAACCCCAAAGGTTACATGTTGTATGATTCTATTTACATGACATTCTTGCAATGACATAATATAGAAATAAAGGTGTAGGGGCACTGAAATAAGCCATATCAGCAGTTTGTTCTACCATATCTACCATATGTCATTCTGAATATTCAGGCCCCTGAAAAATAGCAATCTTTTTAGATTTACCTATAATGGACGTTTCCTACAATGATACAGAAAGAGTTTACCCAAAGTCCTATAGTTAGGGTGGACAATAGGAGGAGAGGGGTGTCAAGGATCTCCACTGTCTGCTACCTGCCAGCTCTGCCAATTAAAATAACATGACTTTGAGAAAATCACTTCACCTCCAAGGGCCTTGATTTCCTCACTTATGAGATAAATAGATTCAGCTAAGAAAATCCTCAAGACCCTTAGTTCTTTATCATTTCATATTTCTACAAATGAGTTCAACTTTGACACCTGCTGACGTGTGTTAATATATGGTGGGATATCTGGTCATTCTTACTAACCAGACTATTAAATTAACCAGAATCGCTCCAGTTCAAAGCACTGTAGAGAAATGAGAGTCCATTCTATGTGGAATAGCTAATCAGACGGTTTAGCACACTTTCGATAATACATGAACTCTTGCCAGCCTTTTGAAAATAGGCATTAATTGAGAAAGACAAGAAATATTTATTGGGTTTGGGGCTATAGCTCAGTGGTAGAGCTCTTGCCTACCATGCTTGAGGCCCTGGATTTGATCCTCATCAATGAAAAACATATTTACTGAATCTTTCTACATTCCTGGTACTTTCACGAACTATCTCATTTAATCTTCACAATAGCCCTGTAATGTAAGTGGAGTCTCTCCCTCTGCTTCCTGATCTTCCTTCATGTGAGCTGCTTCCCTCTGCCACACTTTTCAGCCATGATATTTTGCCTTACCTCGAGCCCCAGGGAATGGAGCAGGCCTTCTTTGAACTAAGACTTCTAAAACTGTAAGCCCCCAAATAAACTTTTCTTCCTCTAAAAAAAAAAAAAAAAAAAAAAAAGCCCTGTAATTTAAGTAACAACCCCTCTTCATGGTAACCCAGTGAGGTTAAACCACTTTGTCTCTGTATGGGTTTGCTTGGGCTGCCTTTCATAACAAAAGACCACACATGGGTGCCTTAAACAGCAACAATGTATTTCCTCACAATTCTAGAGGCTAAGATCAAGGTGTTGGCAGGGTTGGTTCCTTAGAAGTCCTCTCTCCTTGGCTGGTAGATAGTCTTGTGTCTTCACATGGTCTTTCCTGTGTGTGTCTGTGCTATGATCTCTTCTTATAAGGACATTGATCATATTGGATTGGGGGGTCTATCCATATGATCTCATTTTATCGTAACTATCTTTTTCAAGGCCCTCTCTACAAATGTGGTCCCATTCTGAGGTGTTGGGGGTTAGGGCTTCAACATATAATTGTGGGGAGACACAGTTTAGTCCATTACACCTCCCCAGTGGGTTCTGGGAGCTTAGCACAGTCTCCTTCCGTGAGAACCAGCTCCACAAATGGCCACTGAGGGGTAGATGACAAGGCCTGGAAAAGCAGATAGGACTCAAAGAAATGGAAGACAAGGCAGGGTATTCTCACCAAGGAGAGGCAGGAATAGGGGTACAGAAGGAGGAGGGAGCCTGGGAGTCTGGGAATGGATCAGTATCACCCAGGGTGCTATGAGAAGGCGAAGCCATCGAGGGTGGAGAGATGGAGTCCTCCCTAATAACAGAGGCCCTTCCATTCACGATGACTAGGATGGAATGAGGTGGCTGGAACCACAGCTCTGTGACTGTCTAGGTGGCAGAGAGGTGGAAAAGGGGGAAAATCTGGTGGTGTCTGTGAGGCAAGGCAGGGACACTTCAGGAACAGAGACAACACAGAAGCCTTCTCTGCCAACTCAGGTGCCATGCAAAGGGCTGGAGCAAGTCTGGGCAGTGGGAACCTAAAAGGGAAAATGCAAAGGCGGTTGAAGGGAGGACCAGCAGGACTGGGGATGTGTGCATCCCTTGCATGCAGATACTTGTGGCAGGCTCTAAATAGTATGAGCCAATTCAGTGCTCAAGGCATTTGAATATATGTGTGAAATTTGGGGGCTTTTTAAACTCTAGATTCTACATTATATCCTAAACCCTTAAAAGCCTCTAAAAGAGGGGCTGGGAATGTAGCTCAGCGGTAGAGCGCTTGCCTCGCATGCGTGAGGCCCTGGGTTCGATCCTCAGCACCACATACAAAGCAGTAAAATAAAGACATTGTGTCCATCTACAACTAAACCAAAAAAAAAATTAAAAAAAAAATCCTCTAAAAGATAAGCAGGTCAAAAAGAAATGTTAACCTAAATGTGCATTGACGGAGGAATGGATAAAGAAAATGTAGCACAATAGTCCTCCCCTTATCCACTAGGGATATATTCTAAGACCCCTTGTGGATGCCTCGGAGAGTACCAAACCCTCTGTATATGCTACATCTTTTCGTATACATACATACCTATGATGAAGCTTAATTTATAAATTAGGCATAGCAAGAGATCAACAGCAATAACTAATAAACAATAATTATAGCAATATGCTGTAATAAAAGTTATGAGAATGTGGCTTTTCACTCTCAAAATATCTTAATGTACTGTATTCAGTCTTCTTGTGATGATATGAGATGATATTTAAGAGAAGCAGTTGTGGCTTCTCTTTGACACATCTGAATTGCCAGCATCACTACTCTTGCACTTTGGGGGCATTATTAAGTAAAATAAGGGCTACGATGATACTGCAAGAGTAAATCTGATAATTCAGATGACTTCTAAGTTACTAACAGGAGTGTAGCATATAAAACATGGATACAGTGGACCAAAAGATGATTCATCTCCTGGGTGGGAAGGAGCATGATGGTGTGAGATTTTGTCACACTATTCAGAATGGTGTATAGTTTAAAACATATGAATTTTTATTTCTGAAATTTTATGTTTAATATTTTTGGATTATGAATGATCACAGGTAACATAAACTACTGAAAGCAAAACTGTAGATAAAGGGGGACTACCTATAAAATTTTGTAGGTCTGAGGATGTAGCTCAGCACTTGCCTAGCATACCGAGATTCCAAGTTTGATCCCTAGCATGCTCCCCACACACACACTTCAAGACATTGTATACATACAATGGAATATTATGTATATTATGTATACTATACATACAACAGAATATTATTCAGCCTTAAAAAAGAGATCCTGTTACATGCTACAACATGAATGAATCTTGAAGTCATTATGCTAAATAAACCAAGTCAGTTACAAAGAGACAAATGCTATGTGACTCCACTTACATGATGTATTTAGTGCAGTCAAATTCTTAGAAACAGAAAGTAGAACAGTGGTGATGGGGGCTGGGAGAAGGGGAAGGAAGTTACTGCTGGAAGAAAGGAAGTTATTGTTTAATGGGTATCAAAGTCCAGTTTCTGCAAAAAAAAAATTGAGATCTTTTGCACAATGTGTGCACAGCTAGCACTACTGAACTGTGCACTTAAAATTGGTTAAGATGATATATTTTAAATTATGTGCTTTTCACCACAAAAATGAATGAATAAATACATTTTAGAAGACTTCATCTTTTGAAGATTTTAAATATTTGATACAGGACATCTCTTTATATACATCTAGTCTATAAAGCCAATTCTATCTAGACTCAGTATTTATATTTTTTAGATATTATATGTTGTCTAGAAATTTTATGCTTTGGAGTGACCCAAGCTGCAGTAGTGACATTAACTGGTGGAGGTGTTTTACTCAGACGACCAAGGGACACACCATTGCATACTCTTCACAGATGCTGTCTACCCTATTACTATCAATTACTCAGGTGTCATGAAGCAGTGTTACCTCTCTTTCAACGCAGACATTTATGAGTTTAGATCTTTTCCTTCAGACTAGGAAATCTGTGATAGAATCACAATACAAATCCACATTCAGTAAAAAAAAAATTAGCAGGCATTAACTTCATTATTCAAACATGACCAATCAAAGTAGCTGTATCATTCTAACTTTAATTGACAAAATCCTAGTCTAGTTCTCAGAAGGCCCCCAAGAAAAACATTTTGAGTTTATTCTCTTCTGAAAAGGTTGAATATTTTGGCTCGAACTACTTGGCATTTTTGTTCATTTGTTTACTAATTTGTAAGGGGATTTAACAGATGGCCACACATTTGAAAAGTGGACTAGATAAAAGCCCAACCTCTGTGATCTACGCTCTACTCAATCCTAAAGCCTGTGAACACTTGGCCACGTGCTCAAGTGTAACATGCTGGAAAGGGCATGAGGCTCGGAGAGACTTGACATGCATTCTTGGTGGGAAGGGGGTAGTATCATTTTACATATTTAAAATTCAGAATTGAAATCCTGTCATTTGTAGCAAAATGGACAGAAATGGAAGACATGACATTAAGTGAAATAAGTCAGACACAGAAATGCAAATAATCACCTCTTATCTCTTATATGTGGATGTTATAAAGTTGGTCTGAATGTATAACAGTGATTGCCAGAGCCTGGAAAGAGTAGGGGCAGGAAGGTAGAGGGAGGCTTGGTAACAGGTACCAAACACAGTCAGATCGAGGTAATAACTTCTACAGTGCAGTGGGAGGTGACCATAGTTCACCATGTCCTATTACATATTTTTGAATAACTAAAATAGAAGCTCAAAGGCTCCAAACACAAAGTAATGATAAGAAGATGGAAATGCTAATTACCTTGATTTGGTCATACACATTGGACATATGCATTCAATTATTATATTATCACACTTTATCCCATAAATGTGTACAATTAAAATAATAATAAATACAAGCAAATAAATAAAACTCAGTTGTTTTCACACACATGGAATTCGGTGACAGCAGCCAATCTGAAATCCAGCCTTGCTGTGCTCTCTCTGAGCTCCAGGGCTCCTCTGCAGTGTTTTGCACCCCCCCCCCATTCCTGCACTGGACTTCTGGCTGCTCCTCCCTTCTTGCCACACCCCCTTTGCCTTACCCCATGAACCCCACTTCAGTGAGAATCTATCAACTTCAATTTACTTCTTCAGAGATTACTATTCTTATAAACGTTTGTGCTGATATTTACTTCTTCTTCTTTTTAATATTCTGATTTTTTTGTCTACTTAACTTTTCAAAGGCATGCACTGTTTGTGTAGAACCAGTTAGTATTTGGGTTATGGTATTTTTAAAAGTAAATGTGCTAGTGGAAGAGTGGTTTTCAACTAGACATGAATTTCAACCAGAATGCAAAATGTACTGTTATTAATAAGAATGAAATGCTAGTTTACAAAAAAATGAAATGGTTGTATCATTGACTAAAACGAAAATGAATTATTCCTCCATTGTTCAGTGACAAATGGAGGAAAACATCACTTTTCCTATTCCTGAAAAAAGAAAACAACAAAAACGAAAACAAAAATCAATGTGAACGTAATTAAAGTTTTGGAACGTTCGCTCCTGGCCAAGATGGAGTAATGATCAGATATATCTTCATGCTTGAAAAGAACTCCTTCCCCTCCAAAAAGCAAGCAAAATATAGGAAATAAGCCGTTTTCAAGACACTGACCATGAGGCAAAGAGGGACAGTGATCCCTGAGCAATGCGAACAAATCATGTCAACTCTGTAACAGCCCAGTTCTCTCTTTAAGAGAGTTCCTGGGGTATATTAGGATCCTGGAGGGCTCCCTGAGTTGAGGAGAGGAGGTTGGTAGCCCAGGGTAGGCAGAATTTGCAGGACAAAGCCAGGGAGAGTAACTGCAGGAAGATGAAACAGAGCTGCCTGTCTGCAGAGGATCCGCCCCCAGCAGTGGGCCAAGAAGGCCTAGTGTATCTACGCAATAAAGCTCCTGGAAGCCAGGCAAAGAACCACCTGTGAGCCTTAAAGAGGCCCTGGTGTTTCTCCCTTGATCTTGAGTCTGGTGGAAATTACATAGCTGCTCATTGTGTGATCATTGAACTTGTTATTTCTGTCATATGCTTTTCTGTACATTTCAAAATGAAAAACATTTTTTAATTTCTCTATATATTTTCAAACTCTCCAAAATTTTTGTAGGGCTGGGAATATAGCTCAGCACTTGCCTAGCACACATGAGGGTCTGGGTTTGATCCCCAGCGTGCACACCCCCACACACACTTAAACAAATCGTGTAAGTCTACATCCAGACTTGCAATGAGCCAAGCATTCCTTCCAGGCAGCACCCTTACTGGGTTGCTTGGTTTACACAGATTCCCATTTTCAGAAAGCTGGTCCATTTTTAGCCATTCCACCTTTTTCAGATGTGCAATGTCAAGGTCTTTATCTACATTATTAATAATTGTGAGATCATAAAACATGTCATAACTGTTTGTAGAAACTCTACTCTTCCCAACTTCTTACAATTGTCATTCTATCTTCTCTGCCATTTGAAAGCATGTTGAATTCCTTCCTTGCTTGAATGTAGTAAGAAAATCGAAAACATCAGAAAAAAATGAGCCATTCTGGATTTCCATCTTTAAAAAGTTGGAACCAAATTAGTTTCTTAAAGAAACACAAAGAGCCGGTCTGTAGTTCCTATGTTCTCCACAGACCTTTCTGCCCAACGATCTTCACAGCTCATTGTGCAGCACTTGTTTATGATCAGCTTCCCATATGCTCACATACAGGCTCATCTCCAATTTAACACATAATACTTTATGTAACTTAAAACTTTTACTCTATCATTAAGGCATCATATAGTAATTTGTTTGTTTGTTGTAGCAAGACATTCTCAATGAAGTAGCAGGATGTTGACTTACATTCTGGCCCAGCTCTTTTCTCTGGATTAACTACTCTAGAATGCTTACCTATCATTGCATCTGTGCAACAAAACACACTTCTACCCCAAACCTAATCTCCAAGTCACATAAACAATGTGATCAATCCATCATCATTTGAAACACTTAAGAGTTAGTTCCTTTTGCGGTGATCAAGCTGGGGGGCAGGGGGAAGAATCTTAACTCTATACCACCATAATCCTTAAAACACACATTTGCTAAAAGAATTGCCTTCTTAGCATTATCTATGCATTGGGTTGCATGGAAAAATACTTTGGTTTTATTTGTACCATAAATTAGTCTTGCATATACTTAGCCAGTTTCTAAATACATTGATCCAAAGTGTTATTAGAAAGTAGTCTTTAAGTTATCATCATCTTTGCTCAAGTTATCTTAAGTTATCTTTTGCTCAAAATTCTCCCAACATTTCCAAGCAAACATTTTTGATGAAGTTTTTTGCTAATGTTTCTGTGATCTTATTTTTCTGTCATAGTCACATAAAGTGCTACCTTAAGAAGCTTTCAAAGTACTACTTACTGTTCATATATGAATTATTGAACATCTGCTTCTGTTGACTTTTTAATACAATATTATTTCTTTCAATTTTTTTTGGTTATGAATCTATTTCTTTATGAGTTGCATATAAATGTTACCTTACATTTTGATGGCTGACTTGCTTCATTAGCCAGTAAAGTTCCACAAATAACACTCTGAAATTTTAGTACTTCTCCATTAATGAGAGATGCACACTGAACTCAGTCTGTGAGGGGTGATACTTTTGAGTCCACCTAGTAGAAACTCTTTGGGTTGTCATTTCCTCAAAATTACTTTCATCATCATTATTTGGTTTACTACAAGTGCTACATTCAGCAAAAACACATCTTTTCTAGATTTTTTTGAAGTCCAAAGAAGCTTCTTTTAGTAAATCATGGTTGTAATTAACACAAATTTTACTTCCCTCAATTGACTAGTAATGTTAAATTATAAATTAAATAACACACTTGATTGAAATTAAACTGATTATTTTAAAATGTTATTAAAATGTATTCATCTTTCATTATACCTTGAGAATCATCTGTATTTGTTTAGAAAGAAAAGAATTTCTTAGAGTCAGTAGAGTCTCAGGACTTTTAAAAATCGATTTTTAAAACATTTTATTTGAAATAATAATATTTTGAAGCTTAAATTGTCATAAATATTTTGAAGCTTAAATTGTCACACCTTAGGGATGGCTACCAATGTAATGTCAAAAATTCCAACTTAATGCTTTTATAAAACATGATGAGTTGACTCAAAAACTCAACTGGAAAATCAAATGTAAAGAACAATGGGAAAGCGCTTTCTAGGGGGCAAAAGACACTTTAAAGATATCAAAATTAAAACCATGAGGTACTTTAGAGCAGTCTTTCACAGATAGAAATAAAATGGTGGTTATCAGAGGCTGGGGGAGGGGGCTTGGGAAGTTACTACTTAATGGGTGCAGAGTTTCAGTTTTGCAAGAAGAAAAGGTCCTAGAGATGGAAAGAAAAGTTGGTGATGGTGTGAATGTCCTTGATGCTGCTGCGCTAAACACTTAAAAATGGTTTCGATGGTAAGTGTTACATTACGTATCTGACCTTCTAAAACGTTTTATAGTTAAATTTTTTAAAATACCGTCAGTGGCAACAGCACAATCACATGGTATGATCACAGGAGAACTCCAGTGATGGCCATCGGGCCAGGTATATGGTAGCCCTCATTCTGCTTCCCATGTTGGATAAGCCACAGGCTCCACTCCCAACTGCCACAGACACTTCAAACACCACTGGAAGTACTGGATCTAAGAAGCTAGGTGGCAGTTGTTTTTGCTGCAGACTGGTAAAACTTGAGAAGTGTGTTTCTCTAGGCCTTGCTAAGCTGGCAAGCTTTTTCTTCTCCAAAGATGTTCTATAAAATGCTGGGTCCCTGTCAAGATTGGAGTAGGGCACAAGATCAAGAGACTTGTCTTTCATTTTGGGGCAAGCATCCAATAAGTCTCAGATGACTGGACCCTGGAAACTTTACTAATGAGGTGGCTCCTTATTTTTCTTGGAACATATCTCCCACCCTCAGCATGCATGTGTTTTCCCAAGTCAGCCAAGGTAACCTGCTCCCTTCTGCTCACCACGTCATCTTAACATGGTGGCATCTGTGTAGAAGACCAGGGCTGTGTTGGAAAGATGATTGAGATTCCTACATTAAATGAAAGCACAGGACCGAGGAGCTGGTATAAGTCTGGAGCAAGACACTGAATGAACTCTGCAGTCCCTGCCACATGAAAGCCAACTGCTTCTGGTACCACTGCTTATGAGGATGCAAGAAAAGCACTTGCCAAATTGATAGTGACATAACATGGGTTATGAAAGGGACAACATCTGTAAAAGCAGATGCAATTGGGGCTGGGGTTATGGCGCAGTGGTAGCGTGCCCGCCTAGCACGCGTGAGGCACTGTGTTCGATCCTCAGCACCACATAAAAATAAAATAAAGATATTCTGTCTACTTACAACTAAAAAATATTTTAAAAAAAAGCAGATGCAATTAAAGTCATTGTCATTTCATGCTCCAAGTTCTAAACTGTGCATGGGCCATCTAGTCAAGTGAATTGCAGATGTGATAGAAATTATCATTCCTCTATCTCGAGTTTTTGGTGGTGGTATTAAATGCTGTTTTTCCCAGGGTGCAGTGTTACTCTTTGATTTGATAAAAAATAAGGGGCAGGGATGTTTGAGTTCTTCCAACCATAATAGCTCTCACTCCATGGATTAGGGATCCAGTAGGAAGATTCTGCCAGTTTCTAAGTACCTTGATTTCCACCCTGCGCTCAAGAGTAGAGTGAGTTCAAAACTACCACATGGGTTCAAAATAGCATTTACCAGGGGTTCTTTTCGTTTATTTTTTTATTAGTTCATTATACATATACATAATATTGGGGTTTATTTGGACATAATTGTACAAGCATGGAATATAATTTGCTTCAATTCAGTCCCCAATATTTCCTCTTTCTCTCCCTTTCTCCCTCCCTCTATTCCATTTCCTCTATTCTACTGATATTTCTTCTATTTATTTATAATTTTAAAATTAGTGCATTATGTATATACATAAAGGTGGAATTCACTGTGGTATATTCATATATGTACATTCCACCATTCCTTCCTTTTCCTGTCCCTCCTCCCACCCTCCTTCCCCCTCAATCCCTTTCTTCTATTCCATTGATCTCTCTTCTATTTCCATGGGGATTCCCTTGTCTGGTTTTTTTTTTGTTTGTTTGTTTGTTTTCACCTTCTTTTGGTCCAACCTCTGCATATGAGAGAAAACATTCAACCCTGGGCTTCCTGGGCCTGGCTTATTTCACTTAGCACAATGTTCTCCAGTTCCACTCATTTACCAGCAAATCCAAGGATTCTTTCATTTCCACGATTTTAGTAAAATAGAAGTTTAGCAGCTTCTCTCAGTCTCTGCTCCTCTCTGCATGTCTGTGAGATAAAGTCTGTGGGATAATTCCTAAAAGTGGGCTTGATGAGTCAAAGGAAAGCAGGGAGATTTCCATCTCCTGAACAACATATTGACTTACCAATTGGCTTGGTAAAGTAGATATCTCATTTTAATCTTTTTTTCTTTAATTTTTAATGATGCAAAGTGCTCTATTTAGGCCTCCCCTCCCCACCCAAACATCTTTGAATGTCCTTAGAGTCCTGCCTACTATGAGATGGGTTCAAAACAATTTATTCCACTACCTGTCAGGAACCTCACCCTCACTGATGGGCCACAGTGCATTTTGAGCTCCCAGAATTTCCCTTTTCTTAGCCTGTAGTTATTAATCAATGACTCCAGTCTCCCCTTCCTTCTGAATCTGTGAACTGACTCAGATCTTGGAATTCACAATCAGTCCAGGATTCTCCAGAGTGGTGGCTCAAGACAGGGCTCCATTTACCAAGCTCAGAGTGGCTCACACCATTGTTGTCATTCATGTACAAATAAAGCAGAGCCCTAACGAGACGCCCATTTTATGTCTGATCAAGTGGGAATAGTTAAATGCACCATACTGTGGAAAACTAGTTAAAAATAATGAGGTGTGTCTAAGTGTTCCCTATATATACTGGGGTGAAAAAAAAGTTGAAGAAAAGACTCAGAAAGTTAACATTTACAAATATCATATGTGACCAAAAATTGTGTAGTCAGATATGTACATATTTACATGCAAATATGTAGACAGCATTCTGGAAGAATCTACACCAAAATGGCAATAATAGCTACACCTGGTGAGAGATGTGGAATTGGAGGGGAACTGGGGGTAGTGAGGGGAAGCTTTGGTTTTGTTTTTTACCATTCATGCTTGAGGGTTTTTCAAGCATGATTCATGTCATGTTGAAAAATAGTGACACTTCATAATCTAGAAGTTTGTTGGAAAGGTGGCTGATGGTAAGAATGCACCTCTCTTCTCTCCCCTCATCCTTAGCAGGCTTCTGGTTTTTTTTAAAATTTGTTCTTATTAGTTATACATGACAGTAGGATGTACTTTGACATATTATACATATATGGAGTATAACTTCTCATTCTTCTGGTTATACATGATGTAGAATTACATTGGTTGTGTAATCATATATGCACATAGGATAGTAATGTCTGATTTATTCTACTATCTTTCCTATTCCTATTCCCATTCCCTGTCCCTTCCCTTCATTCCCCTTTGTCTAATCCAAAGTACTTCTATTCTTTCTTAACCACCCACCTTATTGTGAGTTAGCATCCACATAACAGAGAAAATATTTTTTTGAGACTGGCTTATTTTGCTTAGCATGATATTCTCTAGTTCCATCCATTTACCAGCACATGCCATAATTTCATTCTTGTTTATAGCTGAGTAATATTCCATTGTGTATATGTGCCACATTTTCTTTATCCATTCATCTGTTGAAAGGAACCTAGGTTGGTTCCATAGTTTAGCTATTGTGAATTGAGCTGCTATAAGCATTCAAGTGGCTGTGTCACTGTAGTATGCTGATTTTAAGTCCTTTGGGTATATACCAAGGAGTGGGGTAACTGGATCAAATGGTGGCTCCGTTCCTAGTTTTTGTTTTAAAAATTTTTTTAGTTGTTGATGCATCTTTATTTTATTCATTTATTATTTATATGTGGTGCTGAAGATCGAACCCAGTGCCTCACGCATGCTAGGCAAGCGCTCTACCACTGAGCTACAGCCCCAGCCCCATTCCTAGTTTTTTGAAGAATCTCCATATGCTTTCCAGAGTGGCTGCACCAATTTGCAGTCCCACCAGCAATGTATGAGTGTACCATTTCCCCCACATTCTCACCAACATTTTTTGTTACTTGCATTCTCAATCATTGCCATTCTGACTGGAGTGAGATGAAATCTCAATGTAGTTTTAATTTGCATTTCTCTAATTGCTAGAGATGTTGAATGTTTTTTCATATATTTATTGTCCAATTGTATTTCTTCTTCTGTGATGTGTCTGTTCAGCACCTTAGCCCATTTATTGACTGTGTTATTTGTTGGGTTTTTGTTTTTGTTTTTTTGTTTTTTGGTGTTAAATTTCTTTAGTTCTTTATATATCCTGGAGATGAATGCTCTATCTGAGGTGCAGGTGGCACAGATTTTCTCCCATTCTGTAGGCTGTCTCTTCACATTCTTGATTGTTTCCTTTGTGGTAAAGAAGCTTCTTAGTTTACTTCATCCTATTTATTGATTCTTAATGTTACTTCTTGTGCTTTAGGAGTCTTGTTAAGGAAGTCATGCCCTAAGCCCACATGATGTAGATTTGGGCATACTTTTTCTTCTATTAGATGCAGGGTCTCTGGTCTAAGTCCTTGATCACTTTGATTTGATTTTTTGCATGGTGAGAGATAGGGGTTTAATTTCATTTTGTTACATATGGACTTCCAGTTTTCCCAGAACCATTTGTTGAAGAGGCTATCTTTTCTCCAATGTATTCTTTGGTGCCTTTGTCTAGTATGAGATAACTGTGCATATGTGGGTTTGTCTCTGTGTCTTCTGTTCTGTATCATTGGTCTATGTGTTTGTTTTGGTGCCAATACCATGCTGTTTTTGTTACTATAGCTCTGTAGTATAATTTAAGGTCTGGTATTGTGATGCCTCTTGCTTCACTTTTCTTGCAAAGGATTGCTTTGGCTATTCTGGGTCTCTTATTTTTCTGAATGAATTTCATGACTGCTTTTTCTATTTTTTTTAATATTTATTTTTTTTAGTTGTAGGTGGACAGAATATCTTTATTTTATTTTTATGTGGTGCTGAGGATCGAACCCAGTGTCTCACGCGTGCTAGGCAAGCACGCTACCACTGCACCATAACCCCAGTCCCCTTTTTCTATTTTTATATGCCATAACTATTTAAGGCAATAGCTTCATCTATGGATCTCACTGATAACATTGACACAGTCTAATTTAATGTCAACATTTTTCCAACTTTTTGTCTCCTTTTCATAGTTGAAAGTCCCCATATTTTTGTGTCTTACAAAGAATCTAGCAACAAGCTCACAAAACTCATTAAGTAAACAAGGCCTCATGTAATTCTTTCCTTCAGAGAAAAGGGCCTTCCTATATCACTAACCCACACCAAGACTGTCACAATCCAATTAATTATGCCAAATTCTGTTCAAATTTCATGTCCTCTTGGAATTTCCTTTAGATACATTTCTTCAGTTACAATTCATTGTGCTCCTCCTTTCTTCTCAAAATACTTTAAAACACACACTTTTTTTTTTTGGTACCACATCCCCAGCCCCCCCCCCCTTTTTTTGTTTCTATTTTGAGACAGGGTCTCACTAAGTTGCTCAGGGCCTCGCTAAGTTTCTGAGTCTGGCCCCGAACTTGCGAGCCTTCTGCCTCAACCTCCTAAGCTGCTGGAATTGCACCACCATGTCCAGCAAAACACACATTCTTGAACCTATAATATTTGTTTTATCATCACTTAATGTATTTGAATTTGTCACCTGTCAGTCTTCACCTCTAGACCACATTCCTGGAGGGCAGGGAACCAGGTGTGTTACTCATCCTTCATTATAACACAATTCTTTACCACTGCCAAAGCCTTGCATTGGCAGGTATTCAATAGGTGTGTTGAATTCAACTGATATTAAAAGGATAGGAGAGATTATATAGAAATTTTTTTACACAAGTCTTCTTTTATATAATTTTGCATGGAGTGATCAATGGGAATTCAATCACCGAGACAACCTCCCATATAATACTTACTCTTCCTCTCTCAAAAAGAAACATCTCTTCCCAAAGGGGCTGTGATCCCATTACGTAAGCCCAGCCACACTCCCTTTCTCTACCAGACACTCCAATATCTATTCCTATAATTTCCCTTGCTAACAGTGAGTTTGCTGGGTCAGGGAGAATTTTCTGTCCCATCAGTTCTGTGTATTACCCACCTTTGCCAATCAGCTTCATAAAATATGGCATCTTTTTGCTTAATGTGCCATTTCCTTGATTTCTTTTTTTTTTTTTTTTTTTTTGGTACTGGGGATTGAACTCAGGGGCACTCCACTGAGCCACATCCCCAGCCCTATTTTGTGTTTTATGTAGAGACAGGGTCTCAGTGAGGTGCTTAGCGCCTCACCATTGCTGAGGCTGGCTTTGAACTCGCGATTCTCCTGTCTCAGCCTCCCTAAGTGCTGGGATTACAGGCTTGAGCCACCGTGCCCGGCTCATTTCCTTGATTTCTAGTGCTCCATCTTGTCTCCCTCGCCGGTCCCCTTCACCCACACACTTTCCGCTCTCCTTAGAGTCAACAATGTTCTACTTCAGTGTTTTCTTATATTACCTCAATGGAAAGAACAGGTGTCTTTAGTCACCAGGGGATATGCTTGACCACATGGGCAGAAAGACCAGAGTCACACCAAGGCAGGCAGCCTCCAACTTCATGGGCAATTTTCCCAACAAGGACAAGGATACTTGGGACAATGAGTCGGGTGTTTCAGTAAAGCAATGTGGCCTCGTTACCTGCAACCCACTCTTTAGATCTCACTTCAAAAGTCAGCTCCTCCACCAGGCATGGTGGTGCGGGCTGGTCATCCCAGCCACTTCGGAGGTTGAGGCAGGAAGATCTCAATTTCAAGAGCAGCCTGGGCAACTTAGCAAGACCGTGTCTCAAAATAAAATTAAGAAGGGCTGGAGACGTAGCTCAGTTGTGCACAGCATCCCTAAGTTCAATCCCCAGTACTGGGGTAGGGGGCATGTAAATTTTTCAAGGAAGTCTTTGCTGACCTCAGATGAGCTTTGGTCGCCCTGTTCTTATCTCCAGTGACTATTTTAAAATAGTGCTTATTTTACTAATATCTACATGGGCACAGAGGACTGGTCTTTTGTGGATTATCTTCTCTATCATAGTGTTTAACTTCTAGAAGAACCTCAATAAATACTTGTGAAGTGAATCAATCAAAGAAAACCATTAATCAGTAATTCTAAATGAAATCCACTAGTACAGTTTCTGTCTTGAATATGCATTAAAATCACCTGTGAAGTTTCTGTCTTCCCTTTTGTTAAACACACACACACACTCACACTACTAATGTCCACTGACTATGTATCTGGATCTCAGGATTCCTCTTGAGCAATCTTGGTTAATCTAATGGCTTGTGTTAACTTCCATGCAGGGAAGGCCATGGACCAGCAGGGGGAGTCCAGACAACACTGATGGATCCAGTAACACTAAGGGCTTTCCCTGACAAGGTCACATCTTCTGTGACAGTGTTAGATTAGGGTCTGTTTTTCATGTTTTGCTTCTGAAGTACACACACACACACACACACACACACACACACCAGTGCTTTGAAAAACAACTGCATTGAAGATCACGATGGTTATAATAGTGAGTCAAAAATAATAGAATAGCATACATATTCCAAGTGAGCTTTGCATCAGGATATCTAGGAAAAGCTTTTCTGCTTGCTGTGTTCTGCTCAAGCTGACCACCGGCAGCTCGGCTGAGGACGGGTCTTGGGGTGAAACTGTTTCATAATTTCAGAAACTGGAAATGAGCTGTGGAGGCAGGAAGAGTGTCCCTTGTGGGTTGCTGCCCCACTACAGGAAGGCAGCAGGAGTTTGTAATTCTCAGCTGCAGAACAGTGAATGGACTCTGCGGCTGCAGCATCCAGTTTTAACACGTGGACAGTGAGAACTTTTTGGCGAGGAGGAAATGGAGAGGGCAGGGACAGCCTCAGATCTCTTAGGGAGGTTTCAGGAAACAACAGCCATCTCCTTTTGGCTGCCCCAAGACAACGTCCAGCCTCTAGTCTTAGCTGCTCAATCTCGAAGTTTAAGGCAAGCTGCCACTTAGTTTGTCACTGAAAATGACAACTCTACTCCCAAAGGTATGTGTTGTCCCAACATTAGTGATCAATTTCTGATCACGCAGAAGTGTGATGCCAGCAGACCCAGCTTTTACCTGCAGGACCTCTGTGCACCAGGCCCTGTGCTGAGCACATCCACATGCTAACTCACTAGACTGTGACTACTGCCAGGGAGGGGAGGAGACCCTTTTCCTCACCCATCAAAAGAGTTACAGGCGACACTCCTACAACAAAGACAAGCTAAAGAGAAAAACATAACCAATTTATCTAACTGAAGTTTTACATGTCACTGGAGCCTTCAGAAATACTCAAAGAAAGCTGTTTTTATGCTCAATTTCAAAGAAGCATGAACAGCTGTGTGGAAATGTGACTGGACAGGAGCGTGATCTAATGGTAATACACCGAGTGGGGAAGCCCAGCAAGGCCTGTCTGTTCAGATTCTTCTCGCCTCTGTGCAGCATTCCTTCCTTCCGGGCATGGGGCAGGGCTCCTCTGGAATGAGGTCTTCAAGGGACAAGGGAGAGTGAGACCTTTCTAGGTTTTGTGGCCTGATATGGGGGAAGGGTTCTAGTTTCTATGGCTCGCCCTGGGGAAGAGGAATTCTGGTTTCTATGTTTCACTTCCAGGGAGAAAGAGGAACGGGAGACAAGAGGACAGGAGAAGACCAGAGACCTTTGTTTCTGAGGCTTTCCAGTCTTTTTTAGTTCAAAGTAACCAGCAAGCTAAAGTGCCATACTTTAGGGTAACATGTTGAAAGCTCCAACACTGCCATCCCACAGAACAGCTGTTACTACCCCCATTTTATAGATAAGGAAGCTTGAGTTCAGAGAAGTTAAATAATTTGCCCAAGGGCACACAGATCCATGAATATAGCCAGGTCAGACAGACCTGGGCTTAAATCCCAACTACATCACTGACAGGCTGGACAAGCCCTGTAATCTTCCTGAGGCTCCATTTCTTCATCTGTAGGGTGGATCGTTATGGAAATCAAACAATGTGCAGGACCACATAAGAGACCTGAACACAGAAGGCTCTTAGAAATATGGATGTCTCCCTGTGCCTCGGTCCATTCTTCTCGCCCCTCTTACTCTTTCCAGCTAGAGCAAAGTGGGCATCCGATGTTAGCTCTGAGGGCTGGGGATGTGGCTGGGGATGTAGCATTTGCCCAGCATGCGCAAGGCCCTGGGCCCAGTCCCCAGCAACACACATACACGTTGACTCTGAGAGGGAGCACAGGCCACTGTGCTGTCTCTGAAGTATCCAGCTCTGGGTTCATTGTCACATGCCCCTACTTCTTTCCTAGGTGGACAATAAAGCCTTTTCATTGGATTCCCCTGGTTTTCCACTTAAAACATACATGATTATCTTCAACAGTCAATAATTTTATCATTTTTTCTTTCAACACAGAATTTTGTGTAAAAATATGTCTTTATGGTCAAAGGCTTTATTTTATTTATTTATTTTTTTACTGATTACTCTATCACCTAATCTGTAACTAAAGTAGGCATCAGATGTTAGCTCTGAGAGGGAGCCAACATTGAACTTAAAACTTTTTAATTTCATGTGAACGTGACCATGAATCTCTAAGTGTTAAAAAAAAAACAAAAAAAACTTCTAGATTGGATTATCATTGCAGTTGTTATCAATGTGTGATTAACTAAAATATCCTAATTATAAACTCTTACATTTCTTCAACATAAAATGCTGAATTATGCTAACTACATTTTGTTTAAATTAGATTATCCCAATGAGATGAGATGGGCTTGTTTTTCAGTTAGTTCATTTATCTGTGGTAAATATTACTAATTATTAGAATGAGGTGGGATTCAGCACACATTCTATTCCTGTTTTCATTTCTATTTGTGTAAATATTTAGGAAACATATTTACCCACATCAGTAAGTGGAAATGGAAGGAATTTCATGTAATGTCATTCAACTTCCTAAATCTTCTGACTGACATTGCCAAAAGACCCACAATGATCTAATGCCATGCTGCATCCTTAATACACACGTTCAGACAATAAACATAAGCCCATAGCTTTAGTTCATGGTGTCTTGATCCATATTAATCATGAATATTTCAGAGTATCCTTTTTTGGTGCTCCAGAGACAAAGAAGCCTAGGAAGAAGTGAAATGGGTGAGAAAGCTTCCTTTTATAAAGCAAGAGTACCAAGATTACGAAAAGGGAACAATGCAAGAGCTTCATGTGACTTGGGCTGCATCAGAAAGATACAGGGACTTCCTGTCTCCTGTGATGGCAAGTAGGATCAATAACATAGTCTTATAATATCTAAAGCAAATGTGGACAGAATTTCAGAGATAGACGAATTTATAATTAGAATCAGAAATATTAATATACTCATCTCTAATTAATAGGACAACCAGACCAAAAACTCAATGAAGGATACAGGTTTAGCCTCAGCAAGGGCGAGGCCCTAAGCAACTCAGTGAGACCCTGTCTCTACATAAAACACAAAATAGGGCTGGGGATGTGGCTCAGTGTTCGAGTACCCCTGAGTTCAATCCCTGGTACCAAAAAAAAATACAGGTTTAAACAGCATGGCTAACACACTTGCCACAATCATATAGTTAGGGACCCTGCAACAACCATTGGCAAAATACACATCTTTCATGTCACATACGAATTATTTACAAAAATTCACTGCAAACCCTATAGGCATAATAATAAAAACATCGTTGGAAAATCCACTGTTCCCAGGGACAGGTTGAAGAAGCATGGGCTGATGACTCCAGAGATATCCAAACTAACTTTTCCCACTGGCTCACGTTGAGATGTCCCTGGGTATCTGTCAACTCAGACGTATCCCAGAATTCTTAAGCTATCCTCAATCCACATGAGTAAGAAAAGGAGAATCCAATAGAGCAGTGGGCAAAGTCCTGAGGAAGTCTTCACAAAAGAGGAAATCATAAGGTCAATAAACACATCAAAAGGTTCCCAGGAAAATGCAAAGTAAAACCACAATGAGATAGTAAAAACACCGCAGTCAGACTGGCAAATATATAAACATTAACACCAAATGCTGGTGGTAACATGGACTTAATATCTCATGCTGCTGGTGGGAAGGCAAACTGTAGCAACCACTGCATAAAACAGGGTAGACTTGTGCTAGGACCTGAATGCCTATATCCCCCATTCATGTGTTGAAAGCTTTACCCTCAAAGTGATGGTATTAGAAGGTGGAGCCTTTGATAAGTGATTAGGTCATGGGGGTGAAGTTCTCATTGATGGGATTGATGTCCTTCTAAAAGAGGCTTGAGGGAGTCCCCTCATCCCCTGCCCTTTGTGAGGACAGCAAGAAGATACCATCCATGAGCCAGAGAGTTGACCCTTACCAGACACAAAATCTGCCAGCACCTTGATCTTAGACTTCTCAGCCTCCAGAAGGATGAGAAATAAATTCCTGTTATCTATAAGCTACCAAGTTTATGGTATTTTGTTATAGCAGCCTGAATGGACTAAGACACACTATCTAGTAAATTTGTAATAACCAGTGACTGAGCTGCTTCCCTTCCAGAGAAGCTTGTGTATTCCAGGATACACATACAAGGATATTCTGAACAGCCTTGTTCACAATTTCTCCATACTCGAAACAACCTACATGCCCTTCACTGGAGAAATGTGTGGATAAATTGTGGTATTTTCACATGACAAAATACAAGGCTACATTCATATCTCTGAAAACATTCTGGCAAACACAGGTTAAAAATGAATTTGATTTTCAATGAATTCTCTGTAAACTCTTCACTGAACCTCCTATACATACAGAAGAACACACATATTTCTACTAAATAGCTAGATGGAGTTCCATAAAGTGAGCATACCCATGAAATCAGCACCTAAGGATCTATTTAACATTTGAAAAGCACTTCATTATCCCACTAGGCAATGTTTCTTTAGTGCAGGGATCACCGTGTCTTAATTGTTTGTGTCTTTCACACAGTTTGATGTGAAGATAAGCTCTCCTTAATCTGTTCAATGATATGCGGAGCTTTTAATTGGTGCCACCAAATAAGAAGGGAGATGACTTTGGGTCTAGATGACTTCAGTAGTATATTTACAAATAATTCCTTGTGGTTTCATTATCTTTTGGCTTTACTAATACTTTTCATACCCTCTATCTCATTTCACCAAGAGTGAAATAATTGTCACAGTTATGGAACTTGAGTCTCAAAACTGGTGAAAGTCTGGGCCAGTAGGCTGGATAATGGATAGGCCGAGACAAAGGTGAACAGGTTTCCCTTACCTGAACACAGCATCCTTTCTTCCACATGATGCAGGTTGAGGTATCTGAACTCATTCACCTGCATTATGGAAAATTGGATGGAGGTTCTTCAAACAATTCCAAATAGAACTATCCTATTAAGCAGCAATCCCACCACTGAGTATATATCCAAAGTTAATGAAATCAGTATGTCAAAGAGATATCTACCCTCCTATGTTTAATACAGAATTATTTCCAAGAGCCAAGATATGGAATCGTTCTAAATGCCTTTCACGGTTTGACTTTTAAATGTCCCCCAAAGCTTATGTGTTGAAAGCTGGGTTGCCACCTGATGGCACTTTTGAGGGGTGATGGAAAATTTAGAAGGTGGGGCCTAGTTAGAGTAAGTTAGATCATTGGAAGTAGACCCTTGCTGGGAGTACTGAGACTCCCTCTTCTTCCTCTCTCTTTTTTTTCTTCCCAGACACCATGAGGTGAGCAGCTTTGCTCCACCACATGCTCCCTGCCATGATATCCTGCCTCATCAGAGGCCCAAAGCAACCATGGACTGAGACCTCTGAACCATGAGCCAAAATAAACCTTTCCTCCTTATAAATTATTTACCTCAGTGATCATGTCACAGCAACAGAAAGCTGACTAATGCATTGTGTGTCAACAAGTGAATGGATTTTAAAATGTGATATGTATGCACAACAGAATACTATTCAGTCTTAAAAAGAAAGGAAATTCTGTCATTGGCAAGAACATGCGTGAAACCGGAGGTCATTATGTTCAGTGAAATTAGCCAGGCACAGAAAGTTGTACCACATCATCTCACTTGTATGTGGAGTCTAAAAATGGCCAACTCACAAAAGAGGGAGTAGATCAGTCATTGCTAAGGGCAGGAGAGAGGGAGGGGCAGATCGGGTAGATGTTGGTCAAAGGATAAAAAATTTCAATTAGACTTGAGGAATGAGTTGGAGACCAATTGTACAACATGGTGACTATAGCTAATAAAATGTATTACATTATTGAAAAGAGCTAAGAGTAGAATTTAAGTGTCCTCGCCACACACACAAATGTTTATGAGGTAATACAGGTGCTGTATAGCTCAGTTTAACTATTCTACAATAGTTAAATATTGTTAAATATTCTACAATAGTTAAATATATATAGATATATGTTTTCAAGATATCATGATTTATAATCCGTACTTGACTTAAAAACATTTTTTTAAATGGATCAACGACCTTGACAGACACCTGACCAGAAAAGATAAACAGCAAACAAGCGTATGGCAACACTTTGTAACATATGTCATCAAAGAAACGCAAATAAGAACAGCAACACGTTACCACCACACATCTATGAGAATGGCTAAAATCCAGAACTCTGACACCAAATGCCAGCAAATGTGCAGAGCAACAGGAACCCTCCTTTATTCACTGGGAACGCAAAATGGTCCAGCCACTTTGGCTGCTGTGGTGGTTTCTCACAAATCTGAACATGCTCCTACTATACCTCCAACAATCACACTCCTTGGTATTTTTCCAAGAGTTGAAAATATGTCCACACAGAAACCTGCCCACAGATGGTTATTTTTGCAGCTCTGTTTTTTTGTTTTGTTTTGGTTTGTTTTTTTTTTTTTTTTTTTTTTTTTTTTTTTTTTTGGTACCAGGGATTGAACCCAGGGGCATCGACCACTGAGACACATCCCAGCCCTTTTTTTGTGTGTGTTTTATGTAGAGACAGGGTCTCACTGAGTTGCTTAGCACCTCGCCATTGCTGAGGCTGGCTTTGAACTCACGATTCTCCTGTCTCAGCCTCCCTAAGTGCTGGGATTACAGGCTTGCGCCACCGCGCCTGGCTTGCAGCTCTGTTTAAAGTTGCCAGAACTTGGAAACAACCAAGATGTACTTTAGTAGGTGAATGGCCAAACAAACTGTGGTACATCCAGACAATGGTATAGTATTCTACGGTAAAAAGAAATGGGCTGGCCAGCTATGAAAGTACCTGGAAGAACCTTAAGTGCACATTACTTGGTGAGAGAAGTCAGTCTAAAATGGCTCTGTAGTGCGTGATTCCAACTACATGACTTTCTGGAAACGGCAAAACTTACAGAGACAGTAAAAAGATCAGTGACTGCCAGGGGTTTGGCAGGGGCAAAGTGAATAGACAGACGAATCACACGGACTTTTTAGGGCAGTAAAAATTCTCTGTACAATACTGTAATGGTGGATACATGTTATTATGCCTTTGTCCAAACCCATAGATTATGAAACACCATGAGTGAACTCTAATGTAAACTATGGATTTGGGGTGATAATGATGTGTTGATGAAAGTTCATCAGTTGTAACAAATGCTTCGTGGTGGGAGATGTGGATAATGAGGGAGGCTATATATGCCAGGGGTGGAGGGTAGCAGGGACGGACAAATCTCTGTACTGTCCTCTCAATATTGCTGTGAACTTAAAACTGTTGTAAAAATAGAGTTTTTAAAAAATTGTAGTTCTTCTAAATTTATTTTTACTCCTTATTGTGTTAATGAAATGTATCCATGTTGCTGATATCATTGTGATATATTTCTCTGTTTTTTGGAGTCTTCACACTTATTGAGGCTCCTAATAGCTTTTGCTTATGGAGATTAATCTCTATCAATTCTTATATATTAAATCTGAGAATTTAGAAAATATTTGTTAATTTGCTTTAAAGTAAAGAGAAACCATTAAATATTAACATAAAAACGTACTTATTGGGAATAACTATTTTTTAAAACACAGAAAATGTTTAATAGGAAAGTAAAACCATTACTTTGCATTTTGACAAATATTCTTCATGTCTTGCCTAACGGAAGACAGCCAGACAGCCCTTCCTGCATGCCATGTATTGTGGTCTGTTGTTTGGTAAGTATATGAAGATAATCCAATCTCACTCAGATATGGAACTGAAAACAGGAGGAATATTTCAACAGCTTTTCCAGATGATGATGACCAGTTTTGGAGGTTAGTTGCAAGTAGAATCTGAAACTATATCAATAAACTTTCAGTTCACTATTACATTAAAACCCTTTGGTCTATGTTGCAATTTGAATAAATTTGATCCATGCATGATTTTGTATAATCAAATTAACTCTCACACTCACCCCAACATATGATGACTACATGCTACCCACAAAAAGCCCAGGAAACTGAGGAACCAGAGGTGACTCCACAACTCGGAGGAGCTGACCACGGTGCCCTTGAGCTTTTTCTCTCCTCTTGTCATGGCAGTACACTGAATGAAGTTCATGGGCACTAGGTCATGTGATCACACTTACCGATGAAATTGAGCTCCTTTTTTTTTTGTTTTTCAGGACTGGAGATTGAACCTAAGGGCATTCTATGAATTGTTGAGATTACAGATGTGCACCACCACACCCAGATAAATGATCTCCTTTCAACTGAAGATGTACAAATGTTATAAAATTGGACCTTCAAAGGGACCTTGGATCAAAGATAACACTAATAGAGCAAGCACAAGTGAACATGAAAATGGCCCACTTGACACATCTCCTGCCAATTTACAAGGTTAGAAACAGCAACCATCAAATAATCAGGTCTGACAGGAAGTCAGCTAGAAAGCCCTGGAAATATCAAGAAGACTATGGAGACACAGTACTTAACTTCCACTATCATTAACCATCAACATCACCCCAAGTATCTGCTCAGCCTTAGCCTAAGACAGCAGCAAGAATTTTGTAAGGGGTGTGTGTGTGTGTGTGTAAGAGAGAGAGAGAGAGAGAGAGAGAGAGAGGGAGGGAGAGAATTTAGAAAGGAGGCAATTCCCTTTTTGCCCAAAGTTAGTCCAAAATAGTCTTTGTTGTCAATAGGAAAATCTCAGTTATTCAGTCTTGGTAGTATTTGACCTAAGTGTATACAAGACTTACAGAGATTGTTCTCCCAAGTAGCTGAACATTCCTCACTTTATTTCCAAGCATATATCTTAATGTAAAAAAAAAATCATTAGAAATAGTGATTAGGAATTAATGCTAGGGTATTCTGAGTATCTTACATCTGATTCAGCAATAAAAACAAAAGAAATGCTGTAGTTGTCTCTCAAAACTTGGGGCCAACATTATATTTTCAATAGTATACTTAGTGTGCAGAATTTAGCACATAATTTATCATTAGGTGTGTAGCTTTTTATCACTGTTTGATGACAGGCTGTGAACAGAATGTGATGACAGTGAGGATCATTGCTGTTTTGAAGACCAATCAGGAATTATGTCTTATATTTTTAATTATGTCTTATATTTTTTAATTCTCCCTTTACAAATGAACAGGAAGTCATTCTATTGATATTTTTAGAATAAAACCCAGAAAAAATGTATCTGATACATAAATTGCACATAAATTGATGTTCCTACGGGTCATGAAGTCCCAGAAACAAGAAATATCTTAACACCTTTCATATTTGGCCTGAATAAAATATTTTGGTTATTGAACTGATCAGTTGGCAGTTTACTATGATCTGATGGCGCCCGCTCCTCCCATCCAGCCTGGCAGGGCAAGGGGGATTGCTCCCTCCTTCTCCTTCAGGGAACCTCATTTGTATAAGTACAGTATGGCATTGTTCACACAGTGTCCTAGCCACAGGTTGTATTGCTGTGTAACTGAATAAACCAAATTTTTCAGAGTGAACCCATTTCTCATTTTTTCCATGCATCTCCTTAAGTGACTAACATAGAGTAGATGTCAGTGTTTGTGGAACTATTGTGTTTTATTGAATTATCGGTACCATTCCTGAGCTTCTTTGGACCTCAGAGGATATATATGGGCTGTGCTGCTCCGTTCTATCTACCAAGTAAGCTGTGAGACTGAGTTTTAAGTGGATCCAGAGCAAGGGCAGGTTCTGTAGTGGGTTCAGGTTATGGTACAGGTCACCCTGCCCAGGGCTCAGGCCTATATGCTCCAAGAAATTCAACGGCATTCAGCTATCTAGAACAGGGAAGTCCCCAAAAGAGAACCACAGCATAGTCCCATAGGGTCTTGGAGCAAAGCCATGCCTTGCTGAGCTAACTATTCTTCCTTTGCAAAGTAGAGCCTGACTTGCTGTGAGGACTTTGTAGTCTCAAGACTTGATTCTTTGGTTGGTTCCCCAAGAAGCTGACCTTGAGATGGGGTTCAGTATACTGGGGACTGCATTTGGAAATAATTTGAAGAGAGTAAGAGAGACAGGATTGATTGAGAAGGCAGCTGAACCATGATGCTGTTTCACTGAGGCCTCTGCTGCTGGCTTGGGAAGCTCTGGAGTTGGCATGTCCCAACAGAGTTGTCTTGTCTTAAGAAGGAAAAAGCAGGGGCTGGGGCTGTAGCTCAGTGGTAGAGCGCTTGCCTCATATACATGAGGCACTGGGTTCGATCCTCAGCACCACATAAAAATGAGTAAATAAAATAAAGATATTGTGTCTATCTACAATGAAAAAATATTAAAAAAAAAAAAGAAGGAAAAAGCATCAGTATTGCTACATCAGGCAGGTATAGGGTAGGAGTTTCTCCCAAAGAGAGGGAAAACCTTGGCAAAGCTGTCCACGTGGGCCTTGAGAAATTTTCAGAAGAGACTCAGTGGTGATGGTGCTCCTGTCAATGGGGGTAGTGAGAGTCTTAGTCCCGGATTAGAGCATATGAGCAGAGCACCACAGTGTCCACTACACTGTCTGAGTGGCTATGTGGCTGCAGTTTCCCACCATGAAGAGAGGGTTCTCTGGTCCCTAAGCTGTCAGGATTGGTGTATTTAGAAACAATCTCTTACTGACTGGAAGAGGGATCTCTGCAGCTGGGTTCCAGTAGGTGTGGACGCAGATACAAGTTACATCTACTAC
Source organism: Geosciurus inauris (assembly GCA_004024805.1). Classification (NCBI taxonomy): domain Eukaryota; kingdom Metazoa; phylum Chordata; class Mammalia; order Rodentia; family Sciuridae; genus Geosciurus; species Geosciurus inauris. Next base: position 104,962 of record PVHX01002295.1, read on the forward strand.
TTCCTGCTGCAGTGCTGATCTTCCCTTGATTCAGCCCTTATGAGCACCTCCCATTGCCCGGATGATAAAGAATGAACCTAGGTCTGGTCTACAAATGTTCTGTGTGGCATGATCCCCCACCCCACCCCAACACACATGCTTTAGTACCAGAGACTAAACCCAGGGCCTCATCTATGCTAGGCAAGTCCTCTGCCAGTAAGCTACATCCTCAGCCCTTTTTAAATTTAAGACAGGATTCTCTCACCTCAGCCTCCTGAGTAACTTGGATCACACATACTGCCACCATGCCTGGATGACATGCTGGCTTTTGCCAGAAGCAGATGCTGCCACATTATAGGCATCATCCTGAAGGACAGTGGTGAAAGGAATTGCAACCAGCATTATAGAACTGGTTGGAGGAATCCATCTGGTCGTCCATCATTGGCGGAAGAACTTGAGAAATGATTCTACGCTGAGTTGGGGTAGTGACTAATAATCTGGCCACCTGGTTAGGGACTTAGAAAGAACGAGATTGTGAGATTTGTGTCAAGAAAGTCTGAGTGAGAGTTAGGAGGATGGACATTGGAAATAGGCACAGAGTGTGGGAATATTTGTGCCCTATACAAACACATTATAGGCATCCATTGCAGTGGAGGCTCTTAAAATAAGGTGGACACATCAAGTAAGCACACTTACAAATCAAGATTGGATCACCCCCCAGCAGAAACCATGACTCAACACCATTTTAAGGTGGACCGTCCACTACCCACTTGCAGCTTTGTTACCTTGAACTCATCAATTCATCTTAATTGAAACAGACACCTATTGGGGGAGGGGGGGTTGGTTTATCTTCCTTGTGGAATGAGAGGAAACCATATTTACCATCATTATATCTCAAATAAAATTTAGCTTTTCTGTTACTGCAAGGAAACACATGAGATTATCAACTTTTTATTAACAAAAGAGGAAAGGTCTAGGATGTGAAGACTGTCTGCCTGTGACCTCTGTCTGCCCGTTGATTGCCAGGGTTGATTTGGCTGATCGGGCTGGCTAGACAGGTGTCCCCTTCCTCTCACTGTTCCACAGGCATCCTTCCTGAAGCTGCACTCTTTAGTCAAAGAAGACAACCTTTCTCTATCCAGAAGGACTGTTCTTCCATGGAGGGTATACAAGTAGCTGCGCTCCCTTGTTGGAACCTCCAGATAAACTCTCAAGAAGAAAGGGTTATTTTGAGGTTATCCCTAGTTGGTGGGCCCCATTTCTTTGAGGCCTGTAGGGTGAGGAGAAGGGCAAACTGAAGAAAGGCCATTCACCTGGTGCTGTGCAGGATGGGACAAGAGAGGTAGGGACCAGGGTCCTGCAATCCCCCTCAAAGGCACATTCCCAATAACCTAAAATCTCCCACTGGGCTCCACATCTTAAAATTTCCACCTCCTCCCAATAGCACCAAGCTGGGGACCAATCCTGTAACACATAGGTCTTTCGAGGACATTCTAGATCCAAACTATACCACCAAGCAAACAAAGAATGACCCACTAAAGTCTTTGTGTGGCATCTTCCTGAAGACAATATCTGCAAAGTTAAAGTGCTGTCCTGCAGGGGCTGGGAACCAAGGGGTAAAATTAGGAGTATTTTCTCTTCTTACACCTAACAAAATCACTAGAAGAATCCTTGCTTCCTATTCCCAAAGCCTAGGCTCTGCTGGTTCTGAAATCTAGATCAAGAGAGGTATTACACCTCCAGGAGACACAAAAATGGTTCCATGAAACTTAGAGTTGAGCCCTCCACCTGACCATTTAGGATTCTCCTGTCACTGAATTGACAGTCTGAGAACTGTACTGTCTGGACAAATTACTTATTATTAAGGGAAAATGTTTTACTGCTACACATTTGGTGCAGAAAGGATCACCATATATGAAACTGAAGGAGTCACTGGTGTGCCACTTTGATTAGGAAAATCTTTAAAGGATAGTAATTGTATGTCCAATATTAAAAGTCAATTAAAGTTGGATGCAGGGGCACATACCTGTAATTGCAGCTACTCAGGAGGCTGAGGAAGGAGGATCACAAGTTGGAGGCCAGTTGGGCAACATAGTGAGATCTTGTCTCAAAATAAAATTTTAAAAGGGCTGGAGATGTAGTAGCTCAGTGGTGAAATGCTTGCTTAGCATGTGTGAATCCCTGGGTTCAATCCCCAGTACTACAAAAACAAAACAAAACAAAAACAACAATAAGGGCTGGGGTTGTGGCTCAGTGGTGGAGTGCTCGCCTCGCATGCGTGAGGCACTGGGTTCGATCCTCAGCACCACATACAAATAAATAAAATAAAGATATTGTGTCCATCTACAACCAAAAAAAATTTTAAAAAAACAGCAATAATAACAAAATGATAAATCAATGCAATTAAAAACTAAAGGAACCCAATAAAGCCAAAGAACACCAAAGACAGACCATCAGGAAGGAAGATATTTTTCACCAGGTAAATAACCCCAACTAGCCACAGGCTGGCAAAGAGCCAGAGTAATAGAATGGATGGTGGAATAACAAAGTGATAAGTGTCCATCATGGCCTTATGACCAGTTATGGAAATGAGAACTGAAAGATCTTTGCATAGCTGTATGTACCATTAACCATTGGTATGTTCTTTCTCCTCTCCTCCCCTGGCATTTCACATGAGGACTGCTGTTGGGTCAAGTTCACTAGACCATGAGAAGCAACATTAAGACTAGATGGGAGGGGGCCGGGATTGTGGCTCAGTGGTAGAGTGCTCGCCTTGCATACGTGAGGCACTGGGTTCGATCCTCAGCACCACATGAAATAAATAAAAATAAAGATATTGTGTCCACCTACAACTAAAAAAAAAAGACTAGATGGGAGAGACTGACATCAGCCCAAAGGTCTTAGACCTGAGATGGATGTGATGCCTGCTGGGATCTACTCTTTCTGTTATTAGAGAGAAGACAAAACATCTTCATCTGCGGGAAAGGACTTCATGTCTGAAGTTGTTAGATACAGGTGGAAGGAGGAGATGGAATTTGCATGGTGCCATCCCAGTCTGTTTCTGTCAGATCATCCCATTCAGATGGAGTTCTCCCACTCTGTTCTCTATCTCTAGGAGGCTGCTCCCGAAGACCACCTCCCAGGATCCTGGATGGGTTTGGCTAATGGGAGATTTTGTGGGCAGATAACAAAGTGGGAGAAAGGGACAACTAGAGTATTTTCCCCCAGCTCCTTTACCTCAGGGGGCATCTCCAGAAACAGTTGGACTTCCTGCATGGTTTTATCTCCATCAGGAAAGGTCTGTGTGACTCTAGCTTCCCCCAGGTGACCCTTGCCTTGGGTTTGGGTTACACCAGTCTCCCCCCACCCACCCACACACACCTATTGGTGGTAGTGTTTTCTTGCTATTGCTAACTTTGGGTTGTTTATTTTTCCCTATTTAATTTCCCAGCTTTTCTACCATTTTAGTAACCAATTCTCTATACAGAATTCCTTCCATTCTAAGTAGTAACTCATGTGGTTTCTTTCTTTATTCCTTTTTCTTTTTTGGTACTAGGGATTGATCTAGGGACATATTGCCACTGAGCCAAGTCTCCTTCTCTTTATTTTTTATTTTGAGAGAGGGTCTCACTAAGTTGCTGAGGCTGCCTTGAACTTGGGATCCTCCTGCCTCAGCCTCCCAAGCCACTGGGATTATAGGTATGTGCCTGGCCTGTGGTTTCTCATTGATTTTGACAATAGGGAAATTGTTAAAGGATGTTAACAATCACAATAGTTTATATTTATTAAGTAAGAACTTACTATGGTCCAGGCCCTGTGCTAGAGAATTTATATACATTAACTCATTTAATTTTCCCAAGGAGTCTAAAAGATAAGACCTTCATTTATCTCCATTTTTATGAAGAATTGGCACAACTTGCCTGAAATCACACAGCTAGTCAATGGCCCAAGTGGGACTTGAACTCAGGTCTATGTGACACCAAATTCATGCTCATCATGGTCATTCATCACCATAAGGTATTTTACACAAACATCAAACCAATATTTTCCACAAAAAAAATAGTATAAAAGTGCCCATAATATAATGACAAGTTTTAAAAGTGAAATACAAAAGTTAGTTTTTTCTTAATCTCATATGTATCTGTTTATCTCATTGATGTTACTGGATATGTCCAAACTAGCTATTTCCAGGTGATAGAATTACAGGTCATTCTTGATTTCTTCCATACGCCCTTACATGCTTTTATGAATTGTCCAGTTTTTTAAATGGATATGTGTGATCCTGTGTCAAAGAAAATTAAATACACAATCTCCAGCTTCATGGAAGACCCAAGCTTGCCCTCTTTAGTTGCTCAGTCAGTATCAATTGTCTGGTGGCCCTTCAACTTTCACATCAGCCAGAAGGAAACAGGAAGGGTGGGGGTGTACCCATCCCTTTTAGGACACCTCCTGGAGAAGTCCTACACTTCCCTATCCCTGGCACTGACCAGAGGCTAGGCACAGGGTCTCCCAGCTGCAAGGGAGGCAGGGACATGTAATCCTCTAGTATCAGTGTGGGTTCTGTTAGTGAGAAATGGTCAGGGGCAAGCAACTGGCATTCTGTGCACAGATCATACAATTAACATAAAGCAAAAATAAATTGCATTACTTTTAACTGCTCAGTTCTACTACATAGACTTAATGTAGTAAATTTTATTTATATCCAGATAGAGATGTTTGATCTTTTGGCCTTTACAGAGGGTATAGTATAAGGGGGGACTGATTTTTTTTAAATAAACCCTTCATTTTGGGATAATTTTAGACTTACAGAAAAGTTTTAAATAAATACAGAGCAGTCCTTCACCCAGTTTCAGTTTTCCCAAATATTATTGTCTTAAATTACCACAATGCATTTGTCAAAGCTAAAAAGTCAACACTGGTCCATTATTATTAACAAAACTCTGAACTTCACTCAGATTTCACCAGTTTTTCCATTATTGTCCATTTTCTGTTCCTGGATCCAATCCAAGATCTCACATTACTTCAAGTGATCACGTCTCCCTAGTCTCCTCAGTGTGTGAGAGTTTCTTGGTCTTTCCTTGGTGCGTTTGTTTTCTTTTGTTTGTATTGTTTTGTTTTTTCCCTTAATGTCCTTGACAGTCTGCGTACTAGTCAGGCATGTGTAGAATGTCCCTCATTTGGGGCTGCTCAGATGTTTCCACATGCTTATGAGTTTGGGGAAGAATGCCACAGAGGTGAAGTTCCTTTCTCAGTTCATCATACTGGGGCACGTGGCATCTATGTGACATCACTAAAGATATTAACCCTCATCACTGAAAGGAGTGTTTTCTGGGTTTCCATACCACAAAGCTATTATTTTCTTTTTCTATACTCCACTCTTTGGAAGTGAGTTGCTACTCCAGCCCATACTTGAGATAGGGCAGGGAGGTGTCTTCCTATGTTACTTGGTATTCTTTGGTACAGATTCGCCTCTGCTCAGTGAGGGAGGAAAATCTTCAAACTCACAATGCATTGTTTTTCTTTAAGACAAAGAACAAGTGATGAGAATGTTTTATAAGCATTGCAGTCAGTGCTGGGGATACTCTGATATTGCCTTGGTTTTAAAGAACATACCACCTTGTCAGGGACACAAATATATAAGCAAAGAGTCATGATTCAAAGTGAGAGGTGCTGTGTGTCCACAGGGCTGGGGAGCCTCAATGGCCCTGCAGAGAGAGATTTGTTTTCTGGAAGAGAGATAGGGGTTCAGGAGAGGCTTAGAGGAAGTGACATCTCAGTGCAGCTGTGTACACCTGTCTGACTAAGTATATATCTGGAGATAATATTAACTATTAGCAGAAAAAAAATAAGAATGAAAAGCAGGTTTGTAGGCTGTAAAGCTCTCAGAGTTGGATGTGATGGGTTTGCTGGATTGGAGGGAACATCCAGTAGACATTTGGATACTCTGGCCGGGGTCCTGGGAGACCAAGGAGTTTAAGAGGCAAATTTGGAAATCTACTCTCAGGAGGGACTGGGGAGTTAGTCTTTGGTACAGATCTGCCTCTGCTCAGTGAGGGAGGAAAATCTTAAAACTCACAATGTTTTTCTTCAAGACAAAGAACAAGTGATGAGAACGTTTTATAAGCATTGCAGTCAGTGCTGGGGATACTCTGATATTGCCTTGGTTTTAAAGAATATACCACCTTGTCAGGGACACAAATATGTAAGCAAAGAGTCATGATTTAAATTAATTGTTTCAACTGGGTTAGTCTTCATGTGGGCAGTGAGAAGGGTGGCAAGCAGAGAGGCTGAAAGCACAGTCCCTCCTCCTCACAGGCTCACATCTCTGAGCAAGGAGCAAGACCGCACTCCTGGGCAGGAATGAAGCATGTACCCAGCACGTACCAGGAGTTCCCTAAGTGAAGATGCCTTGACTGAACTCTTCTCAGAAAGGGTGATTGTAGTTGTTGTTTTTCATAACTCGATGGCTGTGCTGATGGGTAATTTTGAGAATGACTTCTTTCTCTCCCTCTGAACACTTGTGGTAAGATCTCCATGCAGGATTTCTAAAAAGGAAAAACATCTCTTTCATGACTTAAAATGCTCAGATGTGTTTGCTCTATGTAAGTTATCTCTGTTCAACAAAGCAAACAGATAACATGAAACAAGTAGTAACAACTAGTCATAATCCAACCCCATGAAATAATTAACTACAATTAAAATTTATATATGTGAATAGATACATGCGTGAATAGACATCATAACATAACAGATGTGCATAATGGAAAATTATAATTGATAGATAACCACACAGAAAAATTATAGTCACCTATATAGCCTCCTGGAGTGTTTTTTAAAATATCTGTTTGCATGTGTCTCTCTCTCTTAACCAAAAAATGGAATTATACTGTGCATATTATTCTATAACACTCCTTTAAAATAAGCTATTATTACCACCATCATTAGAGCTATTAATTATTGAAACATACACTTTGAGGGAAGTATTATTTCTATTATACAGATGAAGAAATTGAGGATGACAGATGTTAAGTAAATTGTGTTCTGAAGCAATTTTGGAGTCTGGTAGACTCCAGGCCCATGCGCTTAATCTACATCAATAAATACTCATTTAGAATGTTGGTTTTAAATTAATTGTTCAATTTACTAAAGTTACAAATGCAAAGCCTTGGTTCAATTTAAAATATTAATCATTCTTTTATTCTCCTTATAAATCTAAAGAATTTTAATAATCATTGATAAGGAGCCTGGATTACTTTTGGTCTCATTTGCAAATTTAATTAAATGCTTTAATTATTCCAAATAGAATTTTGAAATTTAATATAGTCAGTTTCTTTTTTAAGTATTTCAATTATCTCATTAACAAAGAGACCCTTCCAGAGTATTTAAGTAATACTTGTAAATTTAATAAGCTAAATATAAATATGTCTTCAATGTCTTTAATTATTCCCCTGTTTATAAAATAAGCAAGATTTAGACATTAAGTAACAAGTTTAAACCAATTACTTATTTACATAGTATAAGGTAGATGTGCAAATCTAACACACTAAATTCTATCAAACATTATGAATACCTAAAGTACTAACCACAAACACATTTATTAACATGTAAATATTAATATTGGTTGCTTGACTTACTTCTTCTTCATCTTTTATACTTAGTTCAAAGTGTCTTGAATCAAAACATATTTTCCCAGTCTTGGTTCATGTAATGGAGGAGTAGCCTGTATTAGGCTAACTCTTCTACTAACAGCAAGGATAAATTCTGGACAAAGTATTTAAAAAACAACTGTGTGAAGCACTGGAGGGCAACTGAAAGTGGGGAGCGGTGGTAATGGATTCTATTCCTGAAGAAGGGAAGCTCACTGGGCATGGTCCCCAATCAGCTTCTCTCCAGCACACTTCTCAGTTCATTGCGATGCCTGGGGACATCAGGCCAAAGTAGAGAGTGGCATCTTTACTAGGCTGAGGAGACCGAAGTTGGAGTTTTAAAACAACCCAGAGGCAATGGAAATTTGGGAGTGTGGGGAACCTAGAAGAGAAAAACGCTCAAAAGAAAGATATTCAATATATTCACATAAATTTTCCCTCAGTCCTTGACTGGTTCATAATTTGTATAGGCACTGGATAAGACACCAAGGAACCCAGCAAAAAGAAGGAGGCTAAAGACTGAGATGCACTCAGGAGATAACATTTGGTATTTAAATACTTTAAGTGCTGCCATAATAAAATGCTATATCTTCAGAGGAATATAACGCAACCTAGAGTTTCAACAACATATTATTCAGAACAATCAGTACACAATTTAAAAAATTACTGGACTTGCAAAGAAGCAAAAATAAATTGTGACCTGTGATGAAATTGTCAGCAGAAATAAACCCACAAATGACTCAGGTGTTAGAATTAGCTGAAAAGAACTTTAAAATGTGAATAAATAGGTCAAATAATCTCTAGAAAAAGATGGACAAAATAAACAAACAAGTATGGAATCTCTATAGTAAAATGGGAATTTTTTTTTTTGGTACTGAAGATTGAACTCAAGGGTACTCAAACACTGAGCCATGTCCTCAGCCCTATTTTGTGTTTTATTTAGAGACAGGATCTCACTGAGTTGCTTAGCACCTCACCATTGCTGAGGTTGGCTTTGAACTCACAATTCTCCTGTCTCTGTCTCCCAAAGTGCTGGGATTACAGACATGTGCCACCACACCTGGTTAAAATGGGAAAATATTTTTAAGAACTAAACAGAAATTCTAAAATACTAGAAATTATACATGAAAAACCTGAACTAATCAAAAGGAGCTACTATGTAAAACCAATTGAATGACAAAGTATCAGAGCCATGAAAGTCAAAGAAACATAAGAAATTGTTTTCTATGTTCAGCATACATGTCCCATACATTTTTGTTAGATTCATTTTCACCATAATGTACTTGCACATACATTAAAAGAATATTTTCAAAAAATAGATATATAGTAAAGTGCTCATGATATAATATTTATTTAAATGTAAGATTAAAAGCTCAATAAATAGGATTCTGAGTTTTATTTTTTAATCTAATGTATATTCTCTGTCTCATAAATGATACTAGGAGAGCCCTTCTTTACACAGAAAGGGCATGTAATTTGCCACTTAACAAATGTAAAAGTAATGATAGAAAATTACTATTTTACTATAACTGAAAAAACTATTGAAATAGACTCAGACTTTGAATAAAAATTGGTGGGGAACTGGCTATTCACATGTTATGCTTTGGATGGATATCTCTCAAATGTCCATCTGCTCCTAGGTTGGTACTATTGGGAGATGCTGTGGATCTCTAGGAGGTGGGACCTAGCAGGAGGTCCTTAAGTCCTGGGAAGTATGCTCTTGAAAGGGATTATGAGAGCCTAATCTCTTCCTCTCTGCCTCTCCGTTTTCGGGCTCATGATACAGCAGTCTTCTCCAACAAGTACTCCTCACCATTGCTATCTATTGCCCTCCCCAGGGGTCCAAACTAAGAAGGCCATTCAATCCTGAACTGGAACCTCCAGAACTGTGAACTAAATAAATATTTTCTCTTTATGAATTAATTGCTTCGAGTTTTTCACTATAGTAACATGAAGCTAATACAACATAGTTCACAAGTCTCATACAACAGGTTACTTGATGATGATGAGAGGGAAAATAATCCCTTTTACATTGGAAGAATCAAATTGTCAACACATTAACTCAACGATCAGTCTTATTATCCTTTATGGTAGACAACAAAATGTGCCTCCATGTGTGCTGTAATTTAAACGACGCAGTATCTCCTGTTAATATTCTTGCCAAAAATGTTTAACCTGGTTTAAAATTGTTATTAATTTAAATTGCCAGTTGATAAGGAGCATAGGAGATGGAGGAACAGGTTAAATGACAATAACCAGACAAATCCAGAAGGTGGGACATATTAGAGCACAATTAACCTAGTCTCTTTAAAAAATGCTATGATGAAAAAATGGAGGCTCTTAGCCATCTTAAATTCAAAAAGACTTTAAGATAGGTAGCCATGTTACATTTTTCCTTGATCAAATCCTGGTTGAATAAATTAGATTTTAAATAAATTTGAGGATAATTGGAAAATTTGAATATAGATTGGGTATTAAATAATATTAAGGAATTATTAATAAATATGCCATAGATGATAGTTAATTATGGAAAATTATTTATTCTTGCCTCCCCTCATAATTTTGCCATAGGATTTATAGGATTTCCTATAGAAGTATATTTCCACACCCCACTGACATTGAGCTGGTTTCTGGTCAGTGAAATATAAGCAGAAGTGATAGTATGCCAGTTCTGGCAGAAACTTGAGGTTAACACTGAAAGCTTCTGTTTTCTTTCTTACTCTTTCCTTCTTCCATGAGAATGGCATGGCCCAGATAGGAGATGCTTCTTTAGCCTGAAGAGACAGGTGGAGTAGCCCCACAACCTATTCATAGGAAAAGTGTGAGGGGAAATAAAACTTTGTCTAGAAAGCTGTTAAGATTTGGGGATTACTTTTCAAAACAGCATCACTTAGTGAAAGCTGACTAATACAGAAGCATATTGTGGTATTTGATGATGAAATGTTTTAAACATTTAGTAAAAAATTAAAGAAATATGAGATATAATAAAGAACCAAATGGAAATTTTAGAATTGGAAAGTGCAACAACCTAAATTTTAAAGAAATAGAAGAATAGAGGTGAGAGAAGAGAACCAGTGAACCTAAAGTTAGAAGGATATAAACGAGCCAACCTGAACAACAGAAGAAAAATGGGCTGAAAAAGAATTAAGAGAGACTCAGGAACCTGTAGTACAAAAACAACATATTTAATGTGATATCATTAATGACCCAAATGGAGTGGAACAAAAAAGGTAGAGCTCAAAAACTATTCAAAATATATTGGTTGAAAAGTCCCCAAATTTAACAAAAGATATAAGTGTTCAAATTTAAAAAGCTGACAAAAATCCAAACAAGATAAACACATAGAATTCCACACCAAGGCACATCATAGTCATATTTCTGAAACTAAAGATCAAAAACTTCTCAGAAGTAGCAAGAGAGAAATGACCCACTAATTATAGAGGAATAGCAATAAGAGTGACAATGGATTGTTCAACAGAAATTATGGAAGTTAGAGGAAAGTGGAACAACTTTTTTCAAGGCTGAAAGAACTGTCAACCAGAATTTTGTATCTATCAACACTATCCTTTAGTAAAGAGGAGGAAATCAAGACATTCTTAAATGGAAGGAAATTAACTGAATTTGATACCTATGGTAAAGAAATGACTGAAGATCAGCCTGTACAACATATTGAGTCTCTGCCTCAAAACAAAACCTAAGGGGCTGGGAACATGGCTAAGTGGTAGAGCAGTTGCCTCGAGTTACTTAAAAGGCCCTGGGTTCAATCCCAGCACCAAAAATTAAAAAAGCAAAAAAAGAGTAAAATATGTGAGTAGGTGTAATAAACTACCCTCCTGCTCAGTTTTCTAAATTATACGTGATAGTTGAAGCAAAATTTATAATACTGTACAATATGGCTCTTAATGTATATGCGTATTTCAGACAGTTATAAGGAGGGAGTAAAGGAATCTGTAGGTTTCTACACTTGACTCAAAAGTGGTAAAATAGTTTTTTGTTTTTTGTTTTTTTTTTTAGTTATAGGTAGACATGATACCTTTATTTTTATTTTTACATGGTGCTGAGAATCCAACCCAGTGCCTCACCTGCACTAGGCAAGTGCTCTACCACTGAGCCACAACCCCAGCCCCCAAATAGTTGATATTAATGAGTGCTGTTAAGTGATGCATGTATAATATAATACCTAGAGCAACCTATGAAAAAGATACCTTTAAAAACACTTAGATAAGTCAAATGGAACTCTAAATATGTTCAAGTAACCCACAGGAAGGCAGGTAAATTGAAAAAACAGAGAGAGAGAGAGAGGGAACCCAGACTAAATAAACACAAGATAAAAAATTAAATGGCAATCCTGCATTTTAACATATCAATAAGTTCACTAAAGACAAATTATCTAAGTACACAAACTAAAAGAAAAAAATTAACAGAATGGATCTTAGGAAAACCATGACCCTGGTATACTCTGTCTATAAAAATAATAACAGGTTAAAGAATGGGAAAAAGATACGACGCAAATATCAATCAAAAGAAAGCAAGAATGGCAATATTAGTATCAGCTAAAGTATATTTCAGATCAAAGAATTTTACCAGGGAAAAATGGACATTACACAATGATAAAGGGGTCTATCTACCAAGCAGGTATAGCAATCTTAAATGTTTATACACAAAACAATGGAACTTCAAAATATACAAAGTAAAAATTTATCAAATTAAAAAAAGAGAGAGAGAGAAGTCTACAATTACAGTTGAAGATATCAACATTCCTCTCTCAACAACTGATAGAGCAACTGGATGGAAAATCAGCAAGAGAAGAGCTAAACCACACCATTGACCAGCATATCTAGTCAACATTTACACAATATTCCAATCACAGAAACAGAATACACACTCTTTTAATAAGTTCATGAAACATTCACCAAAGTAGACTATGTTCTGGGTTATAAAAGAGTCCTCAACAAAATTTTAAAAAATTAAAATCATATAGAATATGTTCACAAACCACACGGGAATCAAACAAGAAATCAAAAATAGAATAGATAAAATAGAGAAAATTACACCTAGAAAGTAAACACTACCCTTTAATCCATAGATCAAGAAGAAAATCTCAAGAGAAAATGTAAAAATGCATTGAACATGAAAATATAGCATATTTCAGGGGGGGGACTCTTGACCACAGAGCCACATCCCCAGCCCTATTTTGTGTTTTATGTAGAGACAGGGTCTCACTGAGTTGCTTAGCACCTCGCTGTTGCTGAGGCTGGCTTTGAACTCGCGATTCTCCTGTCTCAGCCTCCCAAAGTGCTGGGATTACAGGTTTGCGCCACCACACCCAGCTGAAAATAGAGCATATTAAAAATGTGTGTGATACAATGTAAGCAGTACATTTTAATTCTCGTAGCTCTAATTTCTTACATCAGAAAAGAGAAATAATCTCAAATCAATAATCTAAGCTCTTACCTAACAAACTAGAAAAGAAAAAGAAATCTCACATGAGCAGAAAGAAAGATAATAAAAAGAATATCAGAAAAGCAATAGAAAAAAGTGGTAAAATAAAGACAAGATCAAATGGGTTGACATCATCTAGTATATAGGCAAAGAAAAAACTAGTGAAAGCACAAATGATTAACCTCAGGAATTAAACAAGGACTATCACTACAAACCCTGCAGACATGGAAAGGATTAAAAAAGGGGTACTGTGAACAGCTCTACACACATAGATTTGACAATTTAGAAGAAATGGACCAATTCATTGAAAAGGACCACTACTAAAGCTCATCCAGTATCAGGTCATTTAAATGAGCCCATAACTAATAAGGAAATTACATTTATAGCTTTTTTTTTAAGTCCAAGAAATCTTTAGGTCCAGATGATGTCAAAGGATGATCCTACTAAACACTGATAATTCTACTAAAGAATTAACACCAATTGCATAAATCTCTTAAGGAAAATAGGAAAGGAAGGAACAATTTCTAAGAATTTGTATTAGGCCAGCATAACCTTTTTGTTTTTAATATATTTTTTAGTTGTCAATGAATCTTTATTTTTTATTTATATGTGATGCTGAGAATTGAACTCAGTGCCTCACACGTGCTTGGCATGCACTCTACCACTGAGCTACAACCCCAGTCCAAGCATAATCTTGATACCAAAAACAGACCCCCCAAAAAGTACCAAGGAATGAAACAGTGGTGCACACCTGTAATCCCAGCATCTTGGAAGGCTGAAGAAGGAGACTCACAAGTTGAAGGCCAGCCTCAGCAACTTAGCAAGACCCTGTCTCAAAATAAGAAATAAAAAGGGCTAGAAATGTGGCTCAGTGACAGAGTGACCCTGGGTTCAATCCCCAGTACAGGGGGTGAAAAAAAAAAAGTAAAACATCAATATTCCTCATAGAAGCAAAAATTCTCAACAAAAGATTAGCAAAGCAAATCTAACAATAAACACCATGTATAAGAGGGTTTTGTTCCAAGAATGCAAGGCTGGTTTAATATATAAAACTGATCAGTATAACCTACCCTATTAACAAGATGAAGACTAGAAGTCACATCATCTTATCAATCAGTTCAGGATAAAACTCATTTGACAAAATTCCACACTCACTCATGAAAGAATCTGAACAACAATAACAAAACACCTAAAAGCTCTCACCAAATTAAGAACAGAGGACTTTCTCAACTTGATAGCATCTGCCAAAAACCCACGGATCACACTGAACTTATTGGTGAAAGTCTGAATGCTTTTTCCTTAAGATCTGGGTCCAACAAGGGTATTTCCTCTCATCACCCTTATTCAGTAGTACTGAAAGTCCTCACCAGAGCAAGGAGGAAAAGAATAAAACAAAAAGTATACAGATACAAACGGTAAAGATAAAACTTTATTATGAAATCTCATGATTGTCTATGTAGAAAATACCAAGGAGTCATTTAAAAAGGAAGAAAATGTCCTGGAATTAATAGGTGATTTCAGAAAGACTTCAGAATAAAATATCAACACACAAAAATCACTCATATTTCCATATACTAGCAACAGGCATGTGGCAACCAAAATTTAAAACACAATACTATTTAAATCACTCAAAAACATCCAGATATAACTCTATCAAAATGTGTGTGCTGGAAATTTCAAAAGAATTTCTTGGCTTTCCTGGCTTCAACACTTTTAAAGAACACAGGGTAGGTATTTTGTGGAATGTGGATCAATTGGGGCTTGTCTGATGATTCCTCATGATTGGCATCAGGGTATGCGTCTTTGGCAGGAACATCACTGTGAGGGTGAATCTTGATTATCAACTTGATTTGATTCCGAGATGCCTAGGAACTTAGTAAAGCACATTTCAGAGCGTGTCCGTGAGGGCGTTTCCAGATACCATCAGCATGCGGGACAGCACACCAAGGGGGGAAGACCCACCCTGAATGTGGGTGGCACCATCCAGTAGGGGCCTGGATGGAACAACAGCAGAACCAGGGAGCCTGCTACTCTGTGTGAGCTCAGTTCTTCTGGAGTTGGTGCTTTTGCTGCTGCTGTCGCCTGTGGACGTGGGACTCCTGCTCCTTCAGGTTTTCAATGTGGACTCACACCAGCATCTCTTCAGGGAGCTTCCAGACTTAGGACAGGGGCTGCGTCGTCGTTGCTTCCTCTTGTTCGGAGACTGCAGCCTTCTTTTACTGAACAGCTGCTGGTTTCTCTGGCTCTCCAACTTGCAGACAGCCATTGTGGACTATCAGGCTGCAGACTGTGTAAGGCAACCTCATAAATCCCATTTATAATTATAAATACATTGTATTGGTTCTGTTCCTCTAGGGAACCCTGGCTAGTACAATCACAGAAGCCGGCACCCTGCATCCTCTCAGCACAGGTTACTAATGATGTTCACTTTGATCATTTGATTGACCTAGTGCCTCTTAGGCTTTTCCAATATAGTTACTCCTTCTTGATTTTTAAAAAATTTACATGTAATGAAATTCACCCTTCATTTTGGTGAACAGTTCTATAAGTTCTGACAAATTATGGAGAGCAATGTAACCACCACTGCAGTCCAGATAAAGAAGAACTCGATCTCCCCGGGAATGCCTCCCCTTGGTAGCCAAGCCCTCCCACTTCACTACCACCAAACCACCACAGATCTCCTCTCCATTCCTACAGTTTAGCCTTTTCCAAAGCATCTTCATGCTTTGGAGCATAATGTCATATAAATAGAATTACTCAGCAGCAGCTAAAGTATGTGTGTAGAATTACCCTTTGCAATTAATAAATATTCATAGGAAAATAATTTTAAATTATGTATATATCCTGTTTCTCATCAAACTTACAACTTATTTACCTATTTAGATCACCATGGACTCATGGCTTCTATTTAATTAAGTAGTCATAACCCATTACTATCATTAAATATTTTTATGCTCAAATTATCCTAGATTTGGCTAGTGGAAGTCCCTTCAAGTTTGCTTCTGTGTCCTTTTGCCATATTCCCATCATTTTTTGAGTACTTCCTGGCATTCAAACACAGCAAGATGTCTCAGGCTTCCCTTGGGCTCTTCACTATTGGGTTGTTTTTTTCTCCCAAGCTTTTTTAGTAGATAGAGCAAGGAAATATGTCTGCATGTGTGTACATATATTATAGATGTGTATGTATATGTGAACATACATGTACCACATGTATTTTTCTACCTTTCACCTCTGTGGTCAGAACTGTACAAATGCCCTGAGGTGAAAAACTATTGAGAATCTGGAACACAACTCATTGCCCTTCTCTTTCTCCAGATTTTTGGTCCTTTAGGTCCTGACAGTCTTGCTTACTCTCCTGTGCTTTCAAACAACTTCTGTGAGGCAGCTCTTTACCCTAGTTTTCATAATGGTTCTCTGTAGGAGAGTCAATATGATATCAACCACTCTGTCACAACTGAAAGCAGAAATTTACATTTGAGTTTGATTTTTTGTTTGCTTTTGGTGTTTTGGGTTTTTGTTTTTGTTTTTGTTTTCCTGTTGTTAAACATTTCTCTGCGTTAGTAAGTCAATAGGGTCACCATTAGGTTTAGGGAAGGGCACAGGATTGAAGGATGTGTGGACAACTCTCCTTCTAGAGTAATAGCCTATTTTGATATAAGAAGAAATTAAGTATATTCAGTTCCTCTCTAGGAACATGAAATCAAACAGCCTCATAGGGTCCTCTGCACCTTGAGTGACTCAGGTGTGAACGGAAACTTTCTCTCCATAGATAGCCCATTTCTTCCTTTTATCAAGCACATATTATAAAACATAGAAATTTAAAGTGAGAGTTAATTTTAAAGCTAGAACAGATTTAAATGTTCCTATGCAATGAATGACCCTTTCAAAAAATACAAAACAAACACAACCTTAACATATTTACTAGAGAATTTGAAGGATATTAATTCACAGGGCACTATCAGCACTGGTGTCCAGTAAAGGGCTACAAGTTTAAAACTGTAAGAACAACTTTTTCCTCCCCTTGTCTGTGCACCTTATAAATAGAGGTTAAACTTTATTTTCACACAGCACTGACATTCCAAATGTGAATGTTCTTCTGTGAAATGTGAGCCCCTGACCATGACAAACTCCGACTGGGAGAACTATCACAAATAAATAAAGGTTAGGATAAAGCCCTGATGGTGGGCTTGACCCCCAGCATAAACTCAGAAGGAACAAAATTAAAGTATAAGAAATCACCAGTTTTTCAAGCATGTGGCTAGGTTATTCTCATGCCAGAATGCATGTAGTTGGTTAAATTAGCCTCTGGGCCTCACTGTGAGCCATCCCAGTGGTTTCAGGACAACGTATTCTAGTGGGCAGGACATGAACTCTGGACAGAACCGGGGTCTACTGCCCAGCCTCATCCACCATCCACTAACTGACCTAAGATGGTTCTTTAATCTTAATGGGTTTGTTTCTCCCAAAGTGAAGAGAAAGTAATATCTGTACTAAGAATGAGACAGAGGGACATGAGAGCAACTGCCAATTATTATTTACTTTCTTAGTGACAGTTTTCAAAAATGGTTAAAGATTTGATTAGTGAGATCTGGGGTGTAGCTCAGTGGCACAGGCCTACCCAAAGTATGTACAAGGACCAAGGTTCGATCCCCAGCACTGAAGAAAAAAAAAACAAAAAACTGAAAGAAAAAGGATTTGATCAGTACTTGCTAAAACAATGTGAACACAACTTTAGAATTATGTATTCCACAGACATAATATTCCAGTTTGCCCACAATGGCTAGCAATTAATTTCAGTTTCAGTTGGGTTAGAATAGCCGTACATAACGTATAGGTATTTCATAAGCATGAAATGATAAAGAGCTAGAAGAATCCTGGTTGGATCTCTTCATCTCAAAGATGAGGAAACTGGGCCCAGGAGGTGAAGTGCCTTGTGCTAGTTGCCCTTGGTGGTTAGTGGCAGAGCCAGGTTGGTGCTTGGAGACCCAGACTCCTGCTACCCCTCTCTTCCCATTGCATTCATACTGATCATGCTTACTTGGAGGCCTAACCTTGGAACTGCCATGTTGTCTCCTCAGCCTCATTCTAACAGCCAAAGCAAGCCTCAGGGCCAGTACAGATTCAAGGCTGGGGAGCTGGACCCCCACTGCCCAGGAGGAGGAGCTGCACAGTCACCTTGCAACAGGTGCAGGTACAGGATGGGGTGAAGAACTGAGGGTTTTGGAAATCAACTTATAAAAGGCCAATGTATTCCATGGCCCTGATCTTTTCTCTGGACAAAACTAGCCGTGGGTCTTATAATTTTCAAGGAAAGCATCTGCAGGTCTTTTGACTTTCTAGACATCTCCTAGTTAGACTGTGGGGAGGCTTTGGAAGGGTCTGTAGTATTTAGCAAGTAAAATGCCTATGGTGAGCTCAGCACTGCTGTAGTGCTGAGGAAGGAACAGAGCAGAAATCTTCAGGAATCAGTGACCTGGCCCGGTAGACTCACAAGCAAACTAAGATACGCATGGGAATAATCACAGGACAGTGAATGGCAGTGGAAGATGAGTGACCCAACATGGGCAGAGGGAGGCGAGAGCAGCCTGCCAAGAGTCAAGAGAGCAGAACCAAACAAAATTGACATCAGTCAGGAAAAGGCAAATAGGACTTCAATAGCCAGGCAAAAGAGAGGAGAATGTTCTCAGAATGACACGGTGGAAAGTGCCAAGTTAGAGGCTGAGGCTGGGTTGCTGCAGGAAGCTGGGAAAACAAGGTGCAGCCTCGCAGCAGAAAACATCCCCCCATGAGGCTGCAGCTATATCAGGGCCTGAGTGTCAGGGAAGGGCCAAAGGGGACTAATCTGGTAGTGTCTAAGAGGCAGAGCTGGGACACTTCAGGAGTGGAGACAACAGAGCGGCCTTCTCCACCAGCCCAGGTGATGTGGAAGTGGATGGCATAGGTCTAGGCAGTGGGAACTTAAAAACCGCAAAGGCCAATACGAAGGGAGGATCAATAGGATCAGAGACACACATGTCCCCTACACACAGACACTTGAAGCAAATTGTATTATAAGCTGGTTCTGTGTTTAAAGATTTTGAAAAATATGTATAAAATTGAATATTTTTTTCCAGTCTTGTCTCCACTCTCTTAACCTAAAGGCAAAAATATCAGTTGCTTGATAGGTAAACAGAATTTTTCAGCTTCTTTTTTTCAGCCCTGGAAAAATTCCAGAACCAATGCAAAGCAAAAGTACATATTAGGAAAGTTCGCTTTTGAAAATGTCATATTTGATACTGTTTATCCGTAGCACCTTAACTTAATTAAGGTGCTAAAGCATGATTTAGGTCTAGAATTTTTAGAGACTCAATGTCAAACACGTCAGCCACAACCAAGCACTTGAAACGTAACTAGTCCAAGTTGAGATCCACTGGAAGGTAAAATACATACATGATTTCAAAGACATAATGCAATAAAAGAATGTAGAATATTTCTAGGATCATTTTATATTGATTACTTATTCAAGTCATAATTTTTTGAAATATCGGGATAAATGAAATATTGAAGTCAATTTTACGTGTTTCCTTTTTCCTTTTCTCTTTTCTAGAATTTAACCTTCACTTATTTGTTTTTATGTGGTGCTGAGGATCAAACACAGTGCCTCACCCAGGCTAGGCAAGTGCTCTACCACTGAGCTATAACCCCAGCCCTTTTTCTATGTTTTTAACATAGCTGCTAGACTGGTATGTGTGAAATTATATGTGGATTTGTGTTTGTGGCTCCTGTACCTCTGTTGGACTGTGCAATTTTTATTTTTTTTATTTTTATTTTTTGGTACTGGGGATTGAACTCAGGGGTACTCGACCACTGAGCCACATCCCCAGCCCTATTTTGTGTTTTATGTAGAGACAGGGTCTCACTGAGTTGTTTAGCACCTCGCCGTTGCTGAGGCTGGCTTTGAACTCGCGATTCTCCTGTCTCAGCCTCTCAAAGTGCTGGGATTACAAGCGTGAGCCACGAGGCCTGGCTGAACTGTGCAATTTTTAAAAGGTGCATTTTTTTTTTTATAGAAATATGGTATTACAGAGTCGCCCATACTTCAGTTAATGCCATTAATGGATGAAATGGGATTTTTTTAATTTTTCTTTTAATATTTTTTTTTAGTTGTAGATGGACACAATGTCTTTATTTTATTGCTTTGTATGTGGTGCTGAGGATCGAACCCAGGGCCTCACGCATGCAAGGCAAGCGCTGTACTGCTGAGCTACAATCCCAGCCCGGTGAAATGGTTTTACATGCCCAGTGAAATGAAAAATTGTACCATACATTTCTATTTTCTTCCTAGGCTGAATCTGAAATTTAGTGATAAATCATACGTATACTTGAAGCACGTGCCATGTTGTTGGCTTTCAAGGACAGCCATTTCTGTGATTATGGTCTCTTTTCCCATAGGGGAGGGAATATGAAAGAAAATTACAATAAAAATCTCCATTAAAAAGTTTTAATAATCAATATTTCAGCCGATCACTAAAGCATGACAAATTAATGTGCCCCCATTGTTTTAGCACTAATTTATAACATCTAAGTGCAGCCAGCAGGAGCCCTCATGGAACACATGTGCTTGGTTGTTTCTGCTGTTTAATTAGGTCTCTCAAGTGTCTTCTTGTCTACAGCAGCATCCTAGATGCTCCTTCCTCTTCCTTTTTTTTTTTTTTTTAAATTGTAGATGGACACAATGTTTTTATTTTATTGCTTTGTAAGCGGTGCTGAGGATCGAACCCAGGGCCTCACGCATGCGAGGCGAGCGCTCTACCGCTGAGCCACAATCCCAGCCCTCCTTCCTCTTTCTTTTGATGACATTGACTTTGCCAAGATTCCAGGTCAGTTGCCTAAACCTCCTATGTGTGTGTTTAGGACATGCCCACTATTCCCTGAATTCCTGGAAAAATAGAGTCCTGGAGTCCTAGAGAAGCTTGTTTGCTCTCAGGGAACACATTTCATCAGAGGTTTTTCTACAATTCGCGATGCCGAGTTCCATCATTTGTTTAAGGTGGTGATTACAAGATTACGTCATTGTAAAATGTACGTTTCTATTTGCAATTAATAGATAACCTGCTGGATCATCCCATGTAAATACTCAGTTTTCTAGTAATTGCTCATCTAATAGCTGTAACATCTATTGCCAACCCTTACTTGAATCAAGTATTATATAAGGAGTTAGTTATAAAGTGGTGATTTTTAAAGTCTATAATTCCTTTTACATTTACTAGCTAGCGTTCTTCTATAAAAAATTACATTTTCCTCTCTCTTTTTATTACATCAATTCATGGATTGTAATTCATGCAACACTTATACAGTCATTATTCATTTTGATGTTTGAATTAACCCATATTTGGTGAGTGTTCTTTTAGTCATGCCTCACCATTTGAGCACTTCCTTGCTTGGTGGCACAGTGAAACATCCCAAGCTCTCCTTGAACTTTCTCTGCCCCAAACTGAGCCCTCGTTAGTAAAGAAAAATACTTAGAACCAAAATCTGGACACTAAGTGTGCTCAGTGCTTCTAGAGTCTTCCAATGAATAGTGTTTGTTAAATAAGATCAATTTCAAATATAAAATTTACCCTTATAAATGTTCAATTCAAAATCAAATCAAAACCACAATGAGATACCACTTCAGACCCATTAGGATCGTTATTATAAAGAACAACAGCAGCAACCAATAACAAGTGCTGATTGAGATGTGAAGAAATGGGAGCCCTGTGTCCTGCTGATAGGAATGGGAAATAATACAGCTGCTATGGAAAACTGTGGCTGTTCCTCAAAAAATTAAAAATAAGCCAGGCTCAGTGGCCAGCCTCAACAACTTAGTGAGACCCTGTCTCGAATCAAAATTTTAGAAAGGGCTGGGGATGTAGCTCAGTAGTACAGTGCTTGCCTAGCATGCATGAGGTCCTAGGTTCAACCCTAAGTACCACAAAATTAAATAATGTAAGGCAATTCCACTTCCAGGCATATACTTCAAAGAACTGAAAGTAGACTTGAACAAATATCTGTACATTCACATCCATAGTAACATTATTTACAACAGTCAAAAGGTGGAAGCAACCCAGATGTCCACTGATAGATGAATGGATAAACAAGACATGATGTATATATGTGCAATGGAATGTTATTCAGCTTTAAGAAAGAAGGAAATCTGTCACTTGTCACAACACAGATGAACCTGGAAGACATTATGTGAAGTGAAAAAAGCCAGTTGTAAAAGCTTAACTACAGGATTGAACTCATGTGGTTCTGGAATAGTCAAATTCATTCTGCTCTGGAAGTAGAATGATGGCTGTCAAGGATGCGGGGGGAGGAGGATGGGCAGTTACTGGTCAAAGGCTATGGCATTTTAGTTTGGGAAGATGAAATAGGTCTGGAGATGGGTAGTGACAATGGTACTATGTGATGTGAATGTACCTCATGCCACTGACCGGTCAACAAAATGGTTAAGACGAGGGCTGGGATTGTAGCTCAGTGGTAGAGTGCTTGCCTTGCATGCATGAGGTACTGGGTTCGATCCTCAGCAGCACATAAAAATAAATAAATAAAGATATTGTATCCATCTACAACTTAAAAAAAATTTAAAAAGGGGATTTCCCCTTTAAAAAAATGGTTAAGATGATGTTTTATGTGATGTATACTTTACCACAATAGAAATTTTTCAATGGTTTTTATATGTTCAGAGTTGTATAACTATTATCACTATCTAATTTTTAGGACAGTTTCATTCCCCCACACCAAGAGAGTCCGGGCTGACTAGCAACCACTCCCTTGACAGCCCTTGATAACCACTAATCCATTTGTTCTATGTATTTGACTATTCTGGATATTTCATATAAATGAAATCATAAAATATGTGGCACTATGTCTTTCACTTAGGATAATGTTCTCAAGGGTCACCCATGTTACATCATATCATTACTTCAGTTTTCTTAGCCACATAATATTCCATTATACTATATTTTGTTTGTTCATTAGTTGATGGATATTTGGGTTGTATCCACATTTCAACTGTTATGAATGCGGCTATAATTACTGTACAGTTTTTGTGTGAACAAACGTTTATCATCTTCCTGGATACACACTTAGGAGTAGAATTGCTAGGTTACAGGATAACTCCACATTTAACCTTTTGAGGCACTGCCAAACTGTTTTCCACGGTTGCTATACCATATTACATTCCTACCAATTATGTGAGTTTCATGTAAACAGTTTTTGAATGCTATCATCTAAAAAGTTATATAACCTAGTTTAAATCCATATGATTTTGTTTTGTCTTGCTTTGAGTATTTGCAATAAGGTAAGCCAAGAAGGCCACACATGAAAAACGAATGGTTTCAATAATAAAATACAGTACAACTTCTGTTATCTATAATCCAGATTATTTTTCTGCTCAATCTGTGGCCTCTGGACAACTTGGCTGCCTCTGACAGATAGGGAGAGGGTTGGTTTCCAGACAGACCTGTTATGTACTGTGGGATGGACTGGTGTAGCTCTCACCATCATTCCCACAATTCCCTCTTCTAGGTTGGCATTTGCCTTAAGAGGAACCTGGGGAAATTTGAAAGGCAAAAGGGAAGGGGAGCCTGTTATTCTCCAGAGGCAGAGACATCCAGATGCTGAACAGATGCTTCCCAGCAAGCTCTCGGGTGCCACCTGCTTCAGGCTGACACCTTCAGTGTCCACTTCTATCTCCACAGCAGCTGTCCTGAGCTCCATTCTCTCCACTCTTCCAACAATCACATAAGCCCCTTGTGCTAGGTTAAACCCTTCATTCTCAAAATACATGGAAGGGTTTGTGTTTTCCTGATCAGACTGGGAAGGATATATATGCATATGTAGGGGAGGAGGTGTTGAAATCCAACAAAGGAGAGGAAAAAGTGCAGTGTGCCTAAAGGTAGTGTTTTTTTTACCATCAAGAAACTTTCTGTTTGGGAGCCAAACTGAAGTTCAGCTTTGCTATCCTTAATTTATAATGAGCATTTAAAAAATAGAATAAACAGATTTTTTAAAATGTCACTAAAGTCTCTGCAAATACCATTTAATAGTATAATTATAGTCCATCAAACAGATATACATAACTTGGTTTGTATATTGTTTGTATATTGCCACAATGATGGCATTTAGGTTATTTTTATTATTTTTGACTATCATGAATAATCCTGAAAATAGTGATTTTTCTTATTATTTCCTTCAGATAGATTCCCAAAAGTAACATTTCTAGTTTAAAAAATAGAAACCATATTACAGAGAATCAATACACATTGCTAGATCAGTTTCCAGAAATACAGTCCTTTGCACTCCTGCTCCTAGTGAACAAGAATTCACCTTGCAACCCTGAGAACACGACCATTTAACAACAGCGCTTTCTAATTTGCTAGGTATTGTTTTTGTTTAAAAACCCAGGCCCCAGTGTTATTCACCGTCGGTTAGTCCTTCAGGTTCTCTCCCTTTCCTTTCCTGCCTAACTCCTTTGCCTTTCCTTCCTTTCTTTTTCTTTTTTTCTCTTCCTCCCTCCTATTCCTTCTTCCTTTCTAGAATTCATATCCCTTACCTACAAGTCTGGCATGGTTTTATAAATTCTAACTTCCTGTTGTATTTAATTTTGTGTATATTTTATTATGTACTTTAACATTCTCATGTATCAAAAGTCTATTGCTGGGGGGCTGGGATTGTGGCTCAGC